>JABUQX010112209.1:0-17500 GCA_015478945.1 Trachelipus rathkii
TTAGCTAGTACTAGGTTATGTTTTTTTTATTTTTATTTTTTTCCTCGACTTCTTTTTAACTTAGTTTTTTTGGCGTTTACGTATTTGAATATCCGTTATTATAATTTATACAGTTTTAGCTTGCACTTTTTTAGTTGATCAATGGTATTTTTTTTTCTTTTTTGTATTCATTTTTTTGAGAGTGTGAGAGTGTGCGAGCGTTTTTGAACTTTCTGGATTTTTCATTTTTTAGATATTTACTGTAAATATCGGTTTTTTAGCTTATTCATATTTTTAATTTCCAGGTTTTTAAATTTAGGTTTAGCTTACGAATATTTTATCCTCGTTTCTCTTTTGGGTTTGTCGGTTTGTTTCTGTCTGTTGCTCTTTTTTGTTGTTGTGACTGTGTGTTGCGTGTATGATGGCGGATTTGCGCAGGCGCGGGCTTTCATTTGACTTCCAAACATCCGTTGCGTTGCATCTAACTTTGCAGGTCGTGGAGAATAACACTCTCTAAAACTCTAACGCCTAAATCCTTTTTGCTTTTTGTCTGAGACCAGATGGCTAAGAATTCATCCTCTAACTCGTTTAATATATCCGACTATAACTTATTTCATAATTCTCCTGTCTGAAGGTGGAGTATGCTGCCTATATAAACATAACACTCCTACACGTCTCGTGAATCTTGAATCATCCTAACTTCGATATTCTGTGGCTTAAAATCTTTCTTCCTTCCTTCTACTATAATCTGGTGCTTCTGCTACTGTTCTCCTAACAGAAAAGACTTTCACGCCTTTTTTGATTACCTTACTACTTCTCACGAGACTGTTATATCTTCTCATCCAAATACTGAGGTCTCTATTTAGGGGATTTAAATGTAAATAAACACTGATGGTTGGGGGATTCTCATACCTTTAAGGTGGGGGGGCCGAATCGTTAAGCATTCTTCAACGATCTGGAGGCACTTTAATTAAAGAACCACACACATTCCGGATCGTCCTAAACCAATTCTTGGAACACACTTGACTCACATGTTTCACACTAGTCTTCTCTGCTTAAAAATACACCATTTCGCTCTATCGGTAAATGCTGACGCACACCTTATATCTCTTAATTTTAATACTCTTCTCTCCCAACATCACACCTGTCCTGCCCTACTCGTTTTTCTGGCACTTTTGATCGGGCCGATTGGGGAGCCTTGCGTTGCGCCCCCGTTTTTGGCTTCTACGCTAACTATATTGGAATGACTGCTTTGTCTTGGTGAAGCTTCGACTTCTGCCGATAAGGTCAGGAGCTGTAATCGTTGATGGGATGAACAGGTTCATTCTATCTTCGACTAAATCTTTCTCTCCTCTAATCCATGGTTCGATCGTGCTTGTTCTCTGGCCATTCAGGCTAGAGACGTGCGTATGGGCGTGGAAAAATTCTCGTTCTCCTATCACTCTTGCTATTTTCCATTCTGCTAGAAATCGTTGCCGGGATACTCTTCGACGAGCAAAGCGGCCTTTCATTAAACGAAAGTGCGCTAACTCCTTGGTTTTCCTACTGGGACAAATCTTTCTGGCCTCTTGCCAAAAACATCTCTAAAAACTTCTGTAAATCTGTCTTTCCTCCTCTTATTCGCTGTGATGGTTCTGTTGCTAACTATCTCCAACTGAAAAGGCCAATCTCTTTTCGGCCTCCTATTTTCCTCTACTCAACCCTGGACGATTCTGGCTTCCCTCCTCCTACTCCTTCTTCCTCTCAGGTGTCCCTACTGCCTTTGCATGTGATTACATTCGCCTACGGAGTGCATGGGCTCCGTGAAATTCTACGGACGTTAGGAGGCGGGATGGACCGGATGGCAATTCCCTCCCCGAGTTTTGAGTGAATGTGCTTCCGTGCTATCCCGCCCCTCGTTCAACTATATTACCTATGTCTCAATACTAACCCTTTTCCCTCCCTGGTTGGAAGCACGCACATGTCCAACCTATTCCGAAAAAAGGGAGCCGCTCTGATCTTTCTAATATGGCCCTATAGCTCTTACTTGTATTCTAATCTAAGATCTTTGAAACTCTTCTCAACTCTGCATTTCTTATAGATCATCTGGAATCTCATCACTTCTTTCCGATCGCAGTACGGCTTTTCGCGCTCGAGGTCTACTGGCGATATACTTTCTATCTTACTGATTATGGTTTTCCGCCCTAGGAACTTAGCGGGGAGACTTGCGTGGGCGCTTGACATATCCAAAGCATTTGACCGGGTTTTGGCCGCGTCATGGCTCTCCAAGCTCCCCTCCTTGGGTTTCCTTCTTTCTCTTTGCTTACTTATGTATAGTTTTCTTTCAAATCGCTCTATATCGGCCTTGTTGTTGATGGGCGACTTCTTCCTTCTTTTTTCTGTTAATAGTGGTGTTCCTCAGGTTTCTGTCTTATCTCCTACTTTATTCCTACTTTTCATTAAATGATCTCTCACCTGCACATCTAACTCTATTCAACTCATATGCTGATGACTCGACCCTTCATTCTTCACTCATTTCAATTCCTGCTCCTTCTTTTACTTCTAGAATTGCCTCTCGTTTAATCTTCCCGATTCTATTCTCGCTGATCTGGATAGAATTTCCGGTGGGGTCGTCTGAAGCTTGTGAAATTCAATTCTTTAAAAACTCACTTCTACAAATCTCCCTCTCTAAGACACCTTCCCAACTTTCCTAATCTCTTTGACGGTTTCTCGTCTTCTTCCTGTTGACAATATAAACATCTTGGCCTTAAATAACAAAAAATGTCTTGGAAACCTGCACATCACAATGGTTGCTAGGGCGGCCTCAAAGAAACTGGGAGTTTGTTTAGACTGCGAGACTTTTTTTCCTCTTCTCAGTTGCTCAGCTATACAAGGGCCCATCCGCCCTTGTATGGAGTACTGCTCTCATATCTGGGGGGGCTTTGGTTTCAACCGGCTTTTAGATAGGGTCGAGTCAAAGGCGAAAAGGCTTATAAACTGGTCCCACTACTTTGCCAGTTCACTTGACCTCTATCTTTGCGGCGGCGATGTTGTGGCTTATCTCTTTTCTATAAGTACCGTAGTGGCAGGTGCTCGAGGGAACTTATCACCCGCGTACACCACTCTTTACGTCGCCGCCTCGTAGTAAAGAGGTGCTGTATCTGCACATGGTTTTGTGTTGATATTGGTACCCAGACTAGTTCGCTGGGACGGTGCTTTCTTACTTCCTGCCAGCCTCTGTTCTGTGGATTCACTTCCTCTTCTGTGTTTCCTGCTGAATTTAATACTCCCCCACTTCAAGGCTGCGTCTGCGCTCTCTGCGTATTTTGCGTTAGTAAGTTCGATTCTGAGGCGTGTAACACCCCCTTTTTGAAAAGGGCCCTGCCGTGAGTGGTGGTTAACAACTGTAAAAAAAAAAAAAAAAAAAATATATATATTATATATATATATTATTATTAGTATATTATATATAGATACTATATATATATATATATATATATATATATATATATATATATATTGCAATGAGTGACACCTTCTCGTGGTGTAACCGAGTGTCTCGTCCCGGAGTAGGACTCCTCCAAGAGGATGGAACTTCTGCCCCGGGGGGAAGGCAGCAAGATCACTCGCTTTCCCCCCTCCACCAGGAGGGTCATTGCCGATAGGAGCCAAGCTGACGCCCGGGCCCACAGGGCGTCCGTTTAGTTTTAAATTTTACTATTGCTTCCACTCCCTGATTCATATATCCGTCTCAAAGTCTACCTCTTCTTGTCGTCTCGTCTCTCCTAGTAGGGCGACTACCTCCTCCTTCGGTCGGGAGATGTCGAGAGAATCGGGACCCTCTAATATAAATTGCCCTTATCTGCCAACAACATGGAGTTAATAAGCATCAAATGGTAAAGATGCGAAATGGGTAACACTTGACCTGCTCCATTTTGAACCCTCCCAGAAAATACACGGCTACACCTGCGCAATCTGTAACCCCGCTCTACTATTCAAAAAGACGCACCACCAAAAATAATAAAACCCAATCACTCAATAGTTTACAATTTAACATCACAGTCTACACCTAATAAATCCATGAACTCAGAATATTTCTTAAAAAACACAACATGTCATATAGCTATCCTACAAGAAAGCTCCTCCCCCAAAACACCATCTCCCATTCATGGTTACGAACTCCAGTTTTCCCCCTTCCACTCCTCAACACTCCCTCTTACACACTGATTCATAACACATCCCCTAAACACCTCACTCTATTCCCCCGACACATTAATAAAGAATGATGTCGGATTGCGGTCGTAACCGTGTCATGTCGATGCAACAAAATGGGACAAGTAATTGGCAGATCAGAATTTGAGAGCAAGTGTTAAGAAAAAGGAGGGCAATCCAAATCCTGTTCCGACCCTCTCCTGAACAGGACCACTTATCATCTTCAATCATTTATATCTCGTCACCCACAACCTCACACCCCCACTATCAATATTATCCACATTTCCAAATCTTATTCTCGGAGGCGATTTTTAACGCTCACCACTCAGCCTGGTATAAAGACTATCCTCTGACCCTGCAGCAACCATTACTTAAGGAATTAGCAATCACTTAATATCCTCTTCAAAACCTCCCCACCTGACCCTCCTCCAGCAAACCAATTCCCCAACCTCCCTGATGTCACATTCTGGTAACCCCCTCCTTACATCACCGACTAACTGGGACACACTACTGACGCTACACTCAGACCCCCTCCCATTTCTCATATTCTCTTAACCTCCTCCATCAAACCCCTCAAAAAAGATCAATACATACACTAACTACAAAAAAGCTAACTGGCCAGCATTCACTGACCATATTGAAACCCATATTAACCCCACTCCAATCCATGAGATAACATCCCTACACACCTCCATTATTCAATTAAATAACTTAATTACCAAGTCAGCTAACCTATACATACCCAATGGCCACAGAAAATCCTATAACCCCAAACTCTCCCCTGAAATCAGCAACTATTAAACAAGATCCCTTCAAAAAGACTTAGCCATATCCACTCATCACAACCAAAATAACACACCTCAATACCGTCCAAGATACGAACTATAAACCATAAGTTTTCACAGATAGTAATCAGCGAATTCTACGCGATAAACCCGTGCGGTCATCAAAAAACTAACTAACTCTCGAACATCAACACCTGAAATCAGCCAACTCATTAAACAAAGAAACTCCCTTCGAAAACTTAGACCATACACCCCTCTCATCACCAACCAAATAACAAACCTCAATACCCAAATCACCAACCTCATAACCACCAACACCATCAATAAGTTTTCAGAATACTTACAATCCAACATCTCACGCATTGATAATAAGAAAACCTGGCAAGTCATCAAAAAACTAAATAACTCTCGAAACAACCAACTCCCACCCACCCTTCCTTACCTGATAACTCCCTCCCTTCTCCAAAACAACAGTCAGACCGCCTAGCAAAACATATGCTTATTTCTTGCAACCCAACCAACGCAATAACAGGAAAACAAAAAAACAACTTGACTCCCCTCAGACCACAACTCCCCTTTTACACCAGAAAGGGATATCAGAAACATCAAACTTCAACATTCTGCCGGCTACAGGACCAGACCCAATCTCTCCACCTACAATTTAAACACCTCAGTGAAAGGAGCTTCTCTTATACACAGAAATCTTCACAAGATCCTGGCACTTAGCTATATCCCTCATCTGGAACAACATCCATACTCCCACAACTCAACCTACAGAAAAGCCCCAATCCCTCCTTTACCGCCCAATTTCCTCCTCTCTCCATGCAGTTAGTAAACTGACTGGAGAAACTTATATTAACAAAATCTCCCTCTCATCACCTCCCGATTTCCAACATGGCTTAAAAGCAAACACTCGCACAACTACAGCCCTTACTTTTCCCTCACCCAACAATCAATCATGGCTTTTCAACAATCCCGAATAGATCCATTCTCACAGCAATCGACATCGAAACAGCAATCATGCGTCCCCACATTCAATCTTATTCAAAAATCCTTCATACCCCACAAAATAATGAAAAAAACAGGGATTTCATAATTTTCACTACGCGTTTTTGGCCAAGGACTCTCCAAAAACAACTCTCCCACTCCATTAATATTACAAACGGCGGTTCCACAGGGGCGCCATCTCTCTCGATTCTCTTCAATTTTCACAGCAGACTGCCATAACCTACCCACATCCACCTAAACTTATCATATATGCAGATCGATATTAGCCTCATTTCCAAATCCAGATGTAAATATAGCCCACTCATCACAACAAGAATATTTACAACAAATTAGAAACTTGGGTTTTCTCTCCAACAGCAATGGATGCCTCCCCCCATAATCTCCATCACCTCCTAAACGCCCACCACCCAATTTAACTCCACCAATTGTTTTTTCTGAATAAATAAACTCGCGCTCCCTAAACAAACCAAAAATTTAGGACTCACGCTATGAACACATATGAATGTTCTCCCCCACATTGACGGCAAATCACCTCATCACCCCAGAAACTAAACCACCCCCAAACCTTTCCCAATAACTTCAGCGACAGGAACACACCTTATCCACTTATAATAATCCTCAGAACAAACTTCTATATAATATACTTCCCTGATGGGTTCCCAGCACTGTCAAATCTTACTAAATTACAAATACACAAAAGAAATATAAAATAAAAATCAGAAAGACAATAAAAGAGAAACACCGCCTTAGAATTAATCACTGGATGCCACTAAACTACCCGTCCACTGTACAGACGAGATACTCCTTCCTATCTCACCACTGGAGATGTGGGAACTCATTCTCAGAAACCTAGATCCACCCACCCATGTCACAAATATTCTCCCAACCCACCCTCCTCAGCCAGTAAATTTCTATAATGACATCTACATTATTCCCCCTCCCCACCAAGTTTAAACAATATTTTACAGTTATGGCGGCAGTCTTAATGGATATGTACATCCCATTAACAATCTTATATAATATACGTATATATATATATATATATATATATATAATATATATAGTATATATATATAGTATATATATATATATATATATATATATATATAATATATTATATATATATATATATATATATATATATATTATTCAGGGTGGAAAAAACTGAGGTTGGCACCAAAAAATAAGCCCAGTGGTTGAAAAAAATAATATAATCATAATATATAATAATAATAATAATAATAGGATAATAATAATAATAATGAATATAATCAAGAATAAATAAATGATAATATTGAAAGTATTTTTTTTTTTTTTTTTTTGGAATTATATTTCGGTATTATTTTATAAATATTTTTAATAAATAGGTATAAAATTTAACAAACTAAATATTTATTGTGGGTACAATCATTTTTCTCATCCGCCTTGCGCTCCTGAAGTATCCATGGCTGAATGCGTGTTGACTGCCTCATTGGTGTACTTGTAGAAGGTAAAATCGGTAAATGGTAAATGGGTATTGCCAATGTTACATGTTTTTGATTGTCATGACTTAATAGGCCTATTGTAAGTTAAAAGCATTAGTAATATATTTATTTAGCTTTAGGCTTCAAACAATTGTGACTGCTATAATTGAGGCTGCTGGGAACGTTAGCTCCCTATAGTTCAGACTTAGTAGCTGTAACCTAGAAACTAAACTAGGTGATTGGTTTCATAGCCAAAGCATGATAGGACTGATTGTCACAGGCTGGCTAACAGGCAAAACCTTATCAAAAGTTATATATATATATATATATATTATATACTATATATATGATATATAATATATATATACTATATATTATATATATATAATAAAAAAATATAAATATATATATCATATAAATTATCTAAATATATAGCGTCGGGTGGGGTGACTTGGACCACCTTAAGTATAACTTCGTCTCCCGACTTTCCTCTAAGCACTTTTTGGAAATTTTTTTTTTCTGAAATTCAGGAAATAGTAGGTAATAAGCACACACAAAAAAAATAATGATACTTCTTATAATAATAGTTTTATTAAAGTTTAAATAAAGCTCATTTAGCCTCACCTTGGAGGGGTGAATCGGACGCCCATTGAGGGTGAATCGGACATCTGTTTAAATTCCTCCTTTAACTATAATTTCAATTTTATATTCTTATTTAAATAAATAGTTAAATAATTGTTTATCATTTTAAACTAGTAATAAGTAAAAAAAATGTCAATAATATGTAAAATAGAATAAAAGTTCGTTATACGATTCACTCCTCTCTGCTCAAAAATTTTGACTTTTTGGAATTCGACTTTTTTCATATAAATTTCATTTTTTATTTTAATTTATACTTGATATAATGAACTATTCACTATATTAAAATGAATTAACATAAAAACTGTCAATAATAATACAAAATACGAAAAACAATGGTGGTCCGAGTCACCCATCCATCAATTTTACGGGGGGTGCATCGGACCAAGTTACGGCCCCGTGATTTAGCCACTAGTACTGTTTGGAACAAAATTTTACTTTGCCAGTTTAAGCTAATATACTCGAGTGTATACACCTGAAAAAATAATTAAAATCCATCACATTTTCATTTTATAACAAGTTAAAAAAACTCATTTTTCAAGTGAAATTCTATTTGAAGGCCATTTTATACCCTAATTTATTATATTTTTTAAAAACATATAAAAACTCACTAGAATTAAAGATACTTAATAAAACTTGTAGTACTAAGGCGGGGCTATTAAATGGGAGAATTTTTTTTTTTATATTATTTTCATTTAGGAGTGGACAGAATCACCCATCTAAAAAAATTTTTACGAATAATTATGCTTTGGGATGCTACATATATATATATATATAATAATATATATTTATATAATATATATATATATTATTTATATATATATATATATATATATATATTATATATATATATATATATATTGTAATGGTTTGCCATTGGCTTTTCCATTCCCTTTCAGATGTGGTTCGTTGCGAAGGTGCACACGAGACAATGGAAGACTAGGAGAGGAGATCGAAGGCGGTCCTGGGGTCAAGTAATACAAGTTAAGTTGAAGGGCCTATGTGTTGTTTAGGTGTATATATATATTATATCTTATATATATATTATATATTTAATATATATATATTAATATATATATATATATATATATATATATTATATATATTTATATATATATATATATTTATTATATATATTGAAATATGCATGCCCACATTTTATTCATGTTGCTTATTACCACCTGTCCTTTTCAGGTAGGTAATTAAAACTGACAAAGTAAAAGATAGTAAAGGTGAAATTTGTCAGTACACAGGAAGTTTTTCATGAAGAGGTAGTTGTTATTCTGCTACTTTCATTTCTCGATTTTTTCCACATTGTGAAGATAGTAGCTATTCTGCTACAATCATAATCGAAGATCTTTTATCCCCGCCAAAGGGTATGTGCACCCTGCTTTTATAATTTTATGGTGCAATACTTTCAAATAAATTTCATTGCTAATTTAAGAGTTGCGTTAGAGTTTTGATAACTGCATTTTTGCAGGGATCGAATCTGGGAGCTGTTTGCTCCGGGCTTGAGTCATTTGATTGCCTGCTGGGATCGTATTTGATCGATTTTTTTCACGGGACATAATCGTTTATGAACTGAGTGCCCAGTCCTTCCTTGGCCGGTTGTTTCGCCATCTGGTTATTGTTCAACCGCGGCTCAATAATTGCCCTGAATCATAGCCGAATTTGCGGGCCATATATTTAATGCTGCCGCTTAGCTGACGCTACCGGAGGGTCGAGTGGCCACAGATGAACAAGTTACGTGTTCCATTAATTATGGTTTAATTTGTAATCGGCACTATCTTTAACGCACATAGTTTGTTGCAATCGATAATCTAAATTTTTATTGTAAACTTTTTTCTGTTGTCGTGGCTTTGAATCAATTTAAATATCCATATATTATATATATATATATGTATATTTTGACCTCACGAGGGCAATAACCGTCTTTTAATTATTATATCACAGTTCTAAATTGGGTTGACTAATATATGTTCTGGGAATTTTATTCACATTGTTAACAACAATTTATTTTTATATAATCCCGAATCTGCTAATTGCCTTGTGCTTGTATTTAAGATTGTCATTATTGTGATTGTTAAATAACCGAAAAATAACTATTTTTATAACTTACCTTAAATATGCATATATCTATATATATGCATATTTTGATAGCGCGAGTTAATAATTATTAACCCGACAATTACCATATTCTGCCATCTTAAAGTTGTGCGACTTATATTTTCGAATAATTTATACTCTGTGGCTATCTTCGCGAGAATATCGATCGTTCTTGTAATTCAATTTTATTACCTTTACGATCCCGACAGCGTCGATTAGCCCCTATAATTGGATAAACGATATTATTAATTAACTTAATTAATTTCTTAAACAATATTATATTATATTTTTTTTTATATTCCGAAAATGTATGGTGCAAAGCACAAATCTGTATATATGTCTGTTTTTTAAATTATATATTTTTATAAGTAATTGGTGTGTCTGCGTTTCATTTAATAGATAGTCTCCTTAGTAACACATAGAGTATCCCGTGATCCTTCCTTCCTTTTTCATTTTTATTCTGCAAAAAGAGGTTCCCAAACGGCTGGGCTGGCGCTCTCTTGCTGATCACGTCGATCATTTTCTTTCCTATTAGCTTTCTGCGCTTAGGGTTTTCTTTTCTTTTTTCGACTATTGGCAGGGTTTGCCCCCTTCGCCGTTAAATATTAATTGGCGACCTTGCCAGGATACTCTGTTGCTATTGGAGACTCTTATAGGGTGATTTTTACATCCCCAAGCTTGAATATTTCAGTATGTCTGAGAACGCAGAGAATGCAAGTGGAATGGATGATATTGAGACTTCTGGGGCAATACACCTTCCCAATTTGTCTGGGGGGATGGCCGCAGAGGGGTCAGTAGATAGGAATCCAGTAGAGGTAGAGGAGAAAGATCTGGTTTTGGAAGAGTTGAAACGATTGACGGCTGCTCTAAATGAAACACAGAGGCAGTTGAATGAAGAAAGAGCGGAGAGGCAGAGGTTGATGCAGGAGATGGAAAGCAAGCGAGAACGCAAGCCACCGGTTGCGGAGGGACGTTTTCGATTCCCGTTTGAACGAGACAATTATAGTTCTCAGTTGTCCAGGGAAGTTGATGACCCTAGAGCATCGGAGGTTGTCGGAGGTAGTTTGGGAAGATACCATCTACCTAGAGTAAGTTTTGCTGGTCGTGAAGGTGGTGGGATGTATTCTGCCGCTGGAACATCAAGTGCGTCATACCAAAGCGCACCCGCACTATCAACTGTGACTACTGCGACTTATACTGCACCAATTCCTACAGTTCCATTGATTGATTTTGGTGGGGTTCCATCTAGCGGTGTAGGCACAGTGAGACCGGACCCTTTGGAAGCTATGCAGGCTCAGTTGACGATGATTACTAAGTCAGTTACTCTGCTGACGCAGCTGCATGCCCGGGCGTTTCGGCCGCGCGCCGCACCACCACCGAAGTTTATGCCTGACGATGGACAAGACTTTAATAAATTTCTCTGGAGGTTTGAACGATATTGTGAGTTCACCTACCCAGACCAACATGATGACTGGCTGATAGTTTTGGGGAATTACCTGGGCGGATCATACTTGGATTTGTATCGGCAGTTAACTAAAGATGAAGATTCATATCCTGCTGTAAAGAGTGCTTTAATTACATGGTGGAATCATGAGTCGGAAATGAAGAAGCAAAAGGCCACACAGGAGTTCATGCTGGCTAAGCGGAAGTCTGGAGAAACTATTAATATGTTTGCGTTACGACTTGAGCAACTGGCTAGTCGAGCGTACCCTGGTATGAACATGCGAACACATGACAACTTACGCCGCGCCTTTTTGTATAATATGCCGCTGGATGTGGAACAGAGAATGCGTGATTATATTTTGAATCATGAAGGGCGAACTGGCCAAAGGTTAGGTTTTGATCAGATAGTACGATTGGCCAATGAGCATTACAATGAACTCGGCATAGAACAGGGTAAGGATGAGGTGGAGTCTGAGGTCATCACCATATCTCATGTCACTCCTAAAGATTCTGCACCGAGGAAGAACATATGGAACGAAATTGTGAACCGTTATGCTCCTAGGCAGACTTCTTCACCTAAAGCTCAGAAGACAAGGCAACAGGGAAATGATAACTTTCCAAGAAATCAGCAGAAAGATTCTGGTACTGTTGGAAGGACCCAGGGAAGTCCACAAAATGCTAGGAAAGCTCAAGCCAGTCAGCAAAATACACGTAGATCAGCTAAGCTCTGTCATCATTGTGGTAAGACAAATCATACAATTGATGACTGTTTCCTCTATCAGAACATCTGTTCGTTCTGTCGAACGAAAGGACATCAAAGGGAGGAATGCAGGAAATTACAGCAGAGGAAAGAAAATAATCAATCCCCTTCGCGGGCGGAACCACCAGTGTGTCCATATTGTTCTGGGGACCACTTTGGTATAAATTGTCAAAGGCAGCAAGATTCTGCGCGAACTTCGCGGAGACCTTCGCCTAAGCCCCAAAGACCAAATCAAGGAGCTAGGCCAAAAACTAACCGTTGCACCACTTGTGACGAAGTTCACGAACCAGGCGCGTGCAGTGGTGCTCCTTTAAACTCCACAGCCCCGTGACTCTAGATCAGGCCACGGAGCTTCAGGGGCAAATAAATGATCTGTATTCTGATGTAGACAACCCCTTATCTAATACTGGAGAGGTTAAAGTCCATTTTAGTAATGTAGATAGCCAACCTCTTCATGTCGATGTGCTCATTGTTGGATGTGGGGACCGGATGTATCCTTGTCTTGTTGACAATGGTGCGTGCGTCAACCTCATTAATTCATCGGTTTTGGAAAGACTTCCCAATATTGTGCGGCGTTCTTCATCACCAGTTCGAACAATCAGTGGTATTGGTCGCAATGCTGTCCGGGTGACGCAGATGGTCAAGCTTGCATTGCGGTTCCGTAGCGGGTTTGTCACCGGTTTTGACGAGTTTTATGTGGTTCCTTCAGAGTGCTTGAGAGAATCCCTTGTGTTGGGAGTTCCATTGTTGCGAGCCAATAATCTTCTCCCCGATATGTCAACACATCAGTTGCTTAGTCGCGAAGGAGAGCGGTTTAAGGTAATAGCACAGGACTCTATGAGAAGTGTTGAAGGAATGAAGATTTGCACTCGGGAGAATGCCAAGTTGGAAGCTTATCAATGTGGATTTATTTCAATAAATCTGGATGGCTGTCCATACGTTCAGGACACGCTCTTATTGGAGGGGGTTCGGGATGGTAATTTGGAAGTGCTTCCTGGGGTGGTCTCGCATGATAATTCGCCGGTGGTAGCTGTGTGTAACTACAGTGACCATGCAAGGTTTGTGCCAAAAGGTTACTTGGTCGGTAAAGTGCTGCCAATTTCTGACGTCGCTGAGGTGAATGTGGGTCATGTGGAAGCTGTTGAGGATGACTCCAGCGAACCGCATATGCATGAATATTGGACTAGAGACAAGATTATTGAAGAATTTGAATTTTCGGATATTCCGTTGGACGATGCGCAAAAGGAGCAACTTCTTAATCTTTTGCTGAAGTATTCTTCTGTTCTCAGTACGGGAGATGATGATGTTGGCCTGGCTGAGAATGTGCAGCACCATATTGAATTGACCACTGATCGACCTATCCATGTACCTGTGCGTCGATTTCAAGGGCCATTAGCGCAGGAGATCGAGCGACAGTGTTACGAGTTGGAGGACAGCGGCATCATCCGAAAAAGTCGATCACCTTATTCTGCTCCTGTTGTGCCAGTGAGAAAAAAGGACGGTTCTTTACGTCTATGTATCGACTACCGGGCCTTAAATAAATGTACCAAGGATGACGCTTTTCCCTTACCTAACCTGATTGACTCGATATATAATATGTCGGGTTCAAAATACTTTACCACAATCGATTTGGTTCGTGGTTATTACCAAATTGAAATGGCCGAGGATAGTGTGGAAAAGACTGCATTTTCAACGCCTCTTTCTCATTATGAGTTTCTTCGGATGCCATTCGGGGTGAAGGGTGGACCAGCCACTTTCCAACGGGGCATGATGCTGGCTCTTTCAGGAATTCCCTGGTCAGAGGTCATGGCTTATTTGGATGACATAATAATTAGGTCCCGCACTTTCGAGCAGCACTTGGTCTCTCTGGAAAAAGCTCTGAAGGCATTACAAGCTAATGGGTTTAAATTGAAGCCACAGAAGACGAAGTTGTGTCGGGAGTCTGTGGAATTTTTAGGGCATCTTATTAGTGGTCAGGGTATTCTTCCCCTGGAGAAAAACTTATCTGGAGTTCTTGATTTTCCAGTGCCTAAGACAGTTAAGCAATTGAGGCAGTTCTTGGGCATGGTTAATTTCTACCGTCGCCATATTCCTAATTGTTCCGAAATTGGCAAGCCGTTATCGTGCCAGACTGGCGGACGTGTGGTTCGTTGGACGCCGGAGTGTCAAACAGCGTTTGAAGTGCTCAAGTCAGCGTTAGTAAGTCCAACATTGTTAACGTTTCCGGATTATGGTTTGAATTCTCCGCCCTTAGAACTCCATGTCGATGCTTCTGACATCGGTGCTGGGGCAGTGCTATCGCAGCAGAAGGATGGCGAATCTCGACCTATAGCTTTCATTTCAATGACTTTTTCAGAAACGCAACAGCGGTATTCTACCGTTGAGCGCGAGTTAGCCGCTTTACGGTGGGCAGTGAGAGCCTTACGACCTTTTCTTTGCAATGAGAAAAAGTTTGTGATCTTTAGCGATCATGAGCCGCTCCAATATTTGCAAAACATGTCGGCCGCTGATGGGCGTATAGCTAGGACGTTAGACGAGCTTAACGAGTATAACTATGAAGTGCGACATATTAGTGGGAGGAAGAATGTCCTCGCTGATGCGTTGTCACGTTCACCACTTTCTGCAGTGGAATCGGATTATTTGCCGGAGTCGGAGTCGGTTAACTGCTTGGGTGAGCAGTTCACTATCCCAACTGGTTTTAGGCAGGTGGAGGTACCTGGGGGGGGTGATTCGCTCTTCAGATGTTTCGCGCTATGCTTGGAGGGGAGTGAGAATGCTCACATAGATATACGAGAAGTAGTTGTTGACGAACTTTTAAAAGATCCGAGTAAATATAATCTGCAGGGTAGGAATATTTTGAAAAGGCTGAGACTTATGAGACTTCCTGGACAGATGCCTATTCCGGAAGTAATTCAGGCATTTGCCCAACTTTGTAAATATCAGGTGCACGTGTATTATAATACGTCTACTCCCTTAATTTATGGTGATGAAAGTGGTGACGTATGTTCTTTGAGGTGTGTATCTGGTATACATTATAATCTGCTACATCCAATTCAAAGTAATGGTGGAAAGCATGTACCACCAGACAATAGCAGCGATCGCCGGGTGAATATGGTAAATGTTCAGAGTCTCAATATTTCATCTGACGCAGATCATAATCTAGTGTCGAACTCTACTATAGACAGTGAGGTTATTTTGAGAGAGCAAAAACAGGATCCAACTCTGAGGAAACTTGTTAGGGTGGTTAAAACTCAAACCCCAGTTCCGCAGTGGGATAAGACCTTAAGTTTATTTAAGACAGTGGGTGATAAACTTTCCTTGGAGGGTAATATATTGTACCTCAACTCGGGAGACCGTAGGAAATAATTCCCTTTTCATATTTGATTGCTGTGGTCTGTCAGATTCATTATGAGTATGGTCATCTGGGAAGGAATAAGTTAATCTCTCTCATATACGAAGATTTGTGGAATCCGAGGGTGGTGCAAGTTGTGGCTGATGTGTGTAGAAGTTGTCCACATTGTCAGCAGAACAAGACAAACCCAAATAGTGTAAAACCACCACTCCTAAAAATTACTTCAAATCATCCTTTTGATTTGTTGGCGGTGGATTTGCTCCAGTTGCTAAAACCGGTCAAGAGGTATAATGGTTATTGTTTTGTGCCATTGAACCACTTTTCAAATTTATTTCCGTGGTGCACTTTGGTCAAAGAGACTAGTATTGCTGTGCGAACGCAATTTAAGTAAATTGTTTACTTTTCTGCCATACATCCTACCGTTGCTTAGTGATAGGGGCTGGAGTTTAAAAATGGGTGAACCGTTTGAGGAGGTTTTGCGAGAGTTTGGTATTTCTCACGTGGTAATTTCAAGCCATATGCCTCAATGCAACGGAGTTACAGAGAGGGTTAATCGTACTCTGCTGCAGACATTGCGGATGTTGGTGCAGGAGAATCCCGTTTCCTGGGATACCGAGTTGCCTCAGGCCGTGATTTTGTATAATAATACGTGGCATTCTGCCATTAAAGCAACGCCTAGCGAGGTTTTATTAAAAAGGGCGCATACTTTTGCCAGAAATCCTTGTTTGCAACAATATTGGAGGGAACCTTCTTCTAAATTCGCTCCATACAAAAAGGGGGATAAAGTTGCTTATAAAACTCATCTTCCAGGGGATTTGGTCACAAACAAGTTTAAACGCCGATATACTGGTCCTTTTGTTGTTCTCAGGGTGTATTCTAATAGTCTGTCATATGTTATTTCCCGCTATCCTCTGGAGCCTCAAAGTAAAGAGGTAACCGCACATTATTCGCAGTTACGGCCGTGGGTGGATGTTCCTGAATATTTGAGGAAAAACCACTATTTTAAGACCTTATTGTTGCATTCAGATGATGAGTGCGAGGAGGAAGTTAGGGAAGTCCGTGATATTTTGCCACCAGAGGAACAAAGGGAGGAGAGTGGTTTGGTGACAGAGGAGCCGAATTTATTCGATGCCGTGGAGTTGGAGGAAGAAGAACAGGATTTCCTGGGGTTTGAGGCCTCACCATTTTCGTGTGATGAATATTCTGCTCTGCAGGACTTGGCTGAGAGTCAAGAGCGGTTAGACACGATGATGAAGCCTGTAGTGTTAGATCAAGTACAACACCTTAGTAGCGGTGTGGCAAAACTCATTGAGGAGTCGTTCTCCAGTCCGAGTCAATCCTCCATTGTTGGCTCTGCCGGCAATCACGGTCGCATGGATCCTATTGAGGAGGGTTCTATTGGGTCTGCGAGTTCGGAGTCCCGATTGTTGATTCCTATGTCCGCATTGCATCCTTCGGCGCGTCCTTATCGCAATAGGCGAATTTCTTTTACCGCTCCGCTGATTCAGTTCGCACCCGCTTCGCCGTTAGCGGATGGGTCAGTTCAGATAGAGTCATCTGAAAGTCGGGAGGAGTTTTTCGGGGAGCTAGATGAATCATGGGGCCAGACGTCAGCATTTGAGGGATTTAGCCCTCAGGTGCAAAAGTTGTTACGGTCATCCCCTCATAATAGTTCTCTGGGGGTCCTGTACAATTTAGAGTCGTCTGAAAGCGAGCATGAGAGCAAGTGTGAGAGTTTGCCTGGGGAGTATATGAATGATTCCTATGGGAAACC
>JABUQX010112209.1:22500-33445 GCA_015478945.1 Trachelipus rathkii
TACATCGGGGCTAAAGGGTTTTTTGTTAGTGTTGTGTTCTTCAGAATAAAGAATTGCAAGTTTTTTCTACTATGTGCATCACTATTGGGGGTGTGTGTGTGTTATGGGTGTTAAAGACCAAGTAGGGTCTTTTAGCATTGAAGTCTTTAGCTAGCATTAGATTTCGATATTCGTGTTAAGGCAAGATGAGTCAAGAGTCATAGACCTGAAGATTTTTTTTGAGAGGTTGTTAGTCGATATAAATATTATATAATAATCATATATATATATATATAATATATATATATATATATATATATATATATATATATAGTATATTATATATAAATATATATATACGGTAATATATATATATTATAAATATTATATATGATATATCATATATATATATATATATATTAATAATATATTATATAATATATATATATATAATATATATATATAATATATATATATATATATATATATTTTCACACCATGAGGTTCATGTTTCATAAAGAGACATATTCTAATGTCTAATTCTTCATCATTAATTTCAATTTCAGATTTCAAAATCCATTTTAATATAATAAATTTCAATTGAAAATTATTGAAATATATATTCAAAATAATTAACACCCTGTAAACAAAAGGAAAAATAATTCTGATACACATGAAATTAAAATAACTCTGAATGGCGGAGAAAATGTATTCCAGTCTTCAGAATATATATATATATATATATATATATATATATATATATATATATATATATATATATATATATAATATATATATATATATATAATATATATATATATATATATATATATATATATATATATATATTAGGTTAAAGGCTCTTTTCCTTACCTATCGTATGATATGTTGATTTTACTGTATATCGATTATATATCGATAAAGATTATAAAACAATTTTTATTTTATTGTGAATAGAAGTTAAATTTAAAAGAAAATAAAAAACAAAAAAAATGAGCGAAAAGTAGCTTCACTTGTTTTACAAAAAAAATTAAACTATAAATTTATATTTTTACTCGTAAATTATTAGTATTTAGCAGAAATGAATGTAAGTGACATATACCGAAATTTGTTCAAGTGACTCGCAGTCCACTTTTTAAAAGTTTTTTTGCAATGATTCCAATTAATTGTGAATGAAAAAAATAAGAAATGTAAGCATCGCAATATTTGAATGTTGACATTAAGAAAAAAGGAAAAAAAGTTTTTTTATAAAAATTTTTCGGGTGTTCAAAAACTAACGAATACCCACGGGGAGACCGCCCCGATGTCAGGAATCGGGGGTCTCTCAGCCTCTAGTGTATACGGGGGGGGGCTAATCCCCCTCCGGAACCCCCGCTCTTGGTCTTTGGGTGTCGCGGGGGTTCCTCTGACCTCCCCCTCCGGGTATTGAAACATCCCCCCTCCCAATCCCCCATTGGCTTCGAGCCCCATAAAAGGGGTAAATACCCGCTTTTGCCATTGGCTGGCCTGGCATATACAAAATTTGGCAACATAATAATGTGCCAAATCGATGCTGCGTAAACGTCTTAGGGCCCATATCATAATATATATATATATAATTAAATATATATATATATATATATATATATATATATATATAGTATATATATATAATATATATATATATATATATATATATATATATAATATATATATATATATTATTAGTGATGCACCGATACCGATGTGTATGTAATCGTATCTGGGTATCCGGTCAATTTTTTGAGGTATCGGTAATGGGAAATCTTTGAGAGGCAGTTGTAATCGTATCGATTCTGGTAAAAATTTTGCCGATACCTTAACCGATACCACACATTTTGCTCCTTTAAATTGATTTCGATATATATAATATATATATATATATATATAATATATTATATATATATATATATATATATATAATATATATATATTATATATATATATATATATCTATATATATATATACCAGTATATATCACGTACCATGTCCCGCATTGCTGCAGAGTGGTGTTGGTAATTGAAAGGTTTTGAGCTTATCAACACACCATTCACGAAAAGCAAGATTTGATAAAGAAGGGGTTTTCCAGCCCCTTGCTATCCAGACAAAGAATTTTAAAAATTTTTTCTTCAATGACTCGATGACTTTGAGGAACGAGCTTTAACCTTTCTAGAAATCAAAGTTTCGAATTTCTTCTTTTTTCTAATTTTGCTTTTAATATATATATATAGCGTCGGGCGGGGTGACGTGGACCACTTTAGGTATAACTTGGTTCCCGACTCTCCCCTAATGCACTTTTTGAATTTTTTTTTTTTGTAAATCACGGCCCTATAGTCGGGCATAAGCACACAAAAATAATAATGTATAAGCATTCATAATAAAAGTTTTAAAATTAAAATTTGAATAACGCCGAGTCAGCCCGACCGTGGAGGGGTGAAGCGGACCACCATTTGAGGGGTACTCGGACCATCTGTTTAAATTCGTCTTTTACGTATAATTTCAATTTTATATTTTAATTTTTACTTATATAATAATTATTTATCATATAAAATTCGTAATAAGTTAATAAAATGTCAGATAATGATAAATAAAATACGTAATATAATAAGGTGGTTCCATTCACCCCCTCCTCCGCCAAATTTTGCACCATCTTTTTGAATCTCGTTTTTTTTACTAAAAATTTTCATTTTTTAAAAAAAATTTTCACTTAATATAAGTAACTTTTTATTTACATTTAAATTAATTATACGTAATAAAAATGTCCTAATAATACGTAAAATACGAAAAACAATGGTGGTCCGAGTAACCCCTCCATCAATTTTACGGCGGGGTGAATCGGACCAAGTTAGGCCCCGTTTTTTTGCCACTAATACTGCTTGGATCAAAAATTTACTTTGGCAGTTTAAAGCTAAAATATCGAGTGTATCCCTGAAAAAATAATTAAAATAGATCCACAATTTTTCATTTTTTAACGAAGTTAAAAAAAACTCACATTTTCTCAACAAGTGAATGCAAAAAATGTCAAATTTGTACCCCTAATTTCTAACATTTTTTTAAAAAAATAAAAAACTTTCTAGAATTAAATATGATTTAAATAGAAGTTGTAGGATTATGTTTTGTTTTTATTATGCTCTGGAAAAAATTTTAATTTTTTTTTTATAATTTTTTTATTTTATTTAGATTGGACCGAATCCCCCCTCCTAAAGAGGCGGGCCTGGTCACCCCGCCCGACGCTATATATATTTAATTTAAATATAATTTTATATATTTATTATATATTATTATATTATATAATATTAATATATATATATATCCGCAATTTGTCTGATAATTTCGTATCTATCTGACCTACTGTATGTTAACATAGGCGTTTTCGTTTTGCAATTTGTGGCTTACGAAACGTAAGAAATGCCCGAGTTTGGCGTTCGTTTTTGTTAAACAGCGCAAAATCGTAAAGAAATGCTCACCAAACGTAAGGAATTTCTGTAATTCTATAAAGTTGCTATTCTGTGGATTGCTGAATTTACCACGTTTTTACGAAAAGGTGCAAACAAAAAAAATGAACGGCGTGGGTAGGGCCTACCCATGCGTGCATTTTTTTGAAGTGAATGAATATTTTCAATTCAGACTAAAATCGGCTTTTTAAATCTTAATTTCTTCCAAATCGATAAACTCCATCACAATAGTTGATCAATTTTTTGGAATATTTAAACCATTTTTTAATTATTCTGTTTAAATCCGAAATCGACGGCTCCATCACAGCATCTAATTCTAATTGCTTGCAAAACAAAAGTAAACCTCAAAAGAAATCGTGTTCGTTTTTTGCACGAACATTCAGGCCAATTAAGTTCAGGCAATCAGGAGTGCCAAAGAAGCCTTATGGATGTTAAGTGTAGGTTTAAGTGTTTTTTATATTATAAAGATTCAAATTTTTAATTTCTTCATCTGTAGAAAGCATTTTAAAAAATGGAGAATTTTTTGAAGAGGTATAGGTATTGAGGTCATAGTGATCTCTGACAGCTAAATTCTCTGGTTGAGAGATGGAGAGATTTAGTTCGAAAGGAAATGTCATGTGTTTGAAGGCTCGCATCTTTAGTTATTGGCAAAGTTTTGACCTACATAATCAATCGTTACAGTCAACACACATTATATCTGTAAACGATGGTGTGACCTGAAGTTCAATTGGAGATGGCTTTCTTTAATCTTAAAAAACTGCCAATTAAAAGATAAGAAGATATTGCCATTGGTGGAAAGCTTTTTGTTTAAAATGTTTTAATCTGAAAGGGAAGAAAATTGGAAAGGGGTCCAATGCAGGGAAGTCGAGCATAAACAGGAAGTTTAGGAACATCATATACTATAGTTTTAGGGCGATAAGTTTGTTATCGAGAAACGAGTAAACAAGTTATCAAAAATGTTAGAGGGATAAAGGCTAAAGCTAGAAAATTTACGGAGAAAGGTGATTTCTTCATGGAAAAACTTCCAATCAGAAAAAATAACAAAGGCTTGTGTATGCGGGACCTTAGACCCCAATTTTTTTATGATTAATGGAGATAGAAATAAAGAAATTAGGTTCTCCAAGTAATGTATAGTGGGATTGCGATATATAAATTAGCAAGCCCACAAATACTTTACTTGGAACTAATTTCTTTTACAGACATATATCTCCTTAATCGTAATTGTAATAATTCGAAGCGTTTACGATAGAAATGAATTTTTGTTTTTTCCTTGCTTTAATTTAGACCTGTTTTTTGAGTCAATGTCATTTGTGCTTACGCCTCGATAAAAATGCTCACCCAGTTTTTAGCAACGAATTTCCAGTTTAAGAGAAACGGCGATTTCGCTGCTAAGCCCTTACTTTTTTGTTTTAAAAAATTGGATCAGCTATTGTGATAGAGTGGGTGGTTTTGGAATATAGCAAGAAAATAAAAATAAAATAACAATGGTTTATATTACAGATAATTGATCCAACTATTGTGATTGGAGTTTAATCATTTGAAGAAAATTAGATTTAAAGCTGATTATATTGAATGAAATTCATCAATTCAGACGGGGCCTAACACGCCGCCATCTTGTTTGTTTACATTTTTCGTAAGAACGTGCTTAAATTCGGCTAGCAAGGGAAATAGCAACCTTACAGAATTGAGGAAATTCCTTACGTCTGGAAAGCATTTCTTAAAATTTTTCGGTAAGTTTTGACAAAAACGAACGCAAAAACTCGGCATTCTTATGTAGCGTAAGACAAAATGATAAAACGAAAACGGCTTTATATGATATATATATGTATATTTATTTATATATAATATATTATTATAATATAATATATATATATATATATATATATATTATTTTAACACTTTTATTTTTACTATAAACGTGATGAATCTTAATGCGCGAGCTACGGCCTGGGCACCGCCGCAGTGTAGAGAAAGTATGATTTTTCGATTAAGCGTGCTGCGATATTATATAATATATACTATTATATATATAATATATTATATATACTATTATATATATATATATATTATATATATATATATATATTATTAATATTATAATTAGTATGCATCAGATGTCACTTTTTTGGAGGATGTTTGAATTTTCGAACACTTAGTTGGAGGAGAGGTCAAGTTATTCTCCTTGCAAGTTTTACTTAAGTGTGGTAAACATTTTTGGGCTTGTGAGACTTTCCAACCAACTGAAATGATCACCATTTTGTAATCTAGACGTTTTTTTTCTGGTGATAGTTTTTTCAATCATTGCACTACATCTTTTTGTAATGTTTCTTCATCACTAATACTGTTAGCTTTCTTCCAGTGAATTTGTTATTGATTTACTTGTAGAGAAGGTGTTGGTTCTGTAGATTTTCGTTTTTTCCTTTTAATGGATGGCGATTAATAGACTGTTCGGATTGAAATTTTTCAACTGCAACACAAAATTAACTATTTAATTGTTTTAATATTGTGTTACAAAAAAACTTGCCCTTTATAAGCGGGGATCTAATAGTTGCTAATAGTATGAAAGGTTCATTAATTTTCCACAGAACAAGCGTATTTTTTAGCTCTATTTTATGAAATCTTTCATTCTTTTTTAAACCGTCATCATTTTTTATTTGAAGATGGTTTAAAATTCTTCCCTTAGCGTTGAGATTACTGGTATTACATCGGAGACAGAAACTGTAGAGGCGCTGATTTTTTGGCAATCAATATCATGTGACTCTATTGGACTCAAATTTAATTATGAACTTCATGATGGCCGAGATCATGAGTCATCATTACCAGTTGAGTCGAGTCCCATGTCTGCATTTAAATTTGCGTAGAGATTTATCTTAAGTATTTTTTTTATAAATTCTTTATCAAATCTCGACAATAATATCCGCGAACATCCGCCGAGGGAAAAGCGCGGATCACGGAGGCGGGACTTTTAATCGTGTGTCGTTGCTCCGTGGGTGGGATGCGGATGTTTTCACCTGCATCACTAATATATATATATATATATATATTTATATATATATATATATATATATATATATATATATACATATTATATATATAGTATATATATAATATATAATATATATATATATAAATAAAAACCATATAGGGATAAAAGTATCGGTATCGGTATTCGGGTATCGGCAAAAATTTTGGTATCGGTATCGTATCGGCAAATGAAAAATAGAGTATCGGAATCGGTATCGGTATCGGCCTCAAATTTTTGGTATCGGTGCAACACTATATATATATATATATATAGTATAATATATCCGTATATATATATATATATATATATATATATATATATATATATTATTATATATATATATATATATATTATATAGTATCACTAATATATTTATATATATATAAAAATATAAATATATATATATAATATATATATATATATAATATAGGACAAAGTAACTTTCTTACCTATCGAATCGAGTATATTTGCAATATCGAAATATTTTGAAATATCGATACTTTTGAACGAGTGAAAGGAAGTCTGAAAATAGTAAAATACGAAAGTTTAATTTTAAATTAGTGAAGCAACTTTATACTATATATATATATATATATAATATATATATATATATATATATATATATATATATATATATATATATATATATATTATATATATATATATATATACATGTATAATATTATATAAATATATATAATACTATATAATAATATATATATATATATATATTAATATATATATTTATATATTATATATATATAATATATATATAAGGTAGTTGTTCCTATATTTGAATCAGTTCATATTTTCTGAAAAAAAATTTTTTTAGTCCAAAAAATTTCCAAGTTCAGAAAAGTTAAGTTAAGTATAAGTTTTTTAGAAAAATTCTTTTAGTGGCAAGCTTCTGGCAAAATTCCAGAAGCTTGCCACTAAAGAAATTTTCTTAAAAAAAACTTTCACTTACCTTAACTTTTCTGACTTAGAAATTTTTTTGAACTTAGAAAATTTTCAGAAAATATGAACTGAGTAAAAACTCTCTTTCTCTCCCTATATATATATATATATATATATATATATATATAGTATTATATATATCATATATATATATATATATATCTATATATATATATATATATATATTATATATATATATATATGGGCGCTAAGACGTTTATGCAGCATCGATTTGGCACAGATTTGTGCCAAATTTTGTATATGCAGCAATGGCAAAAGGGGTATTTACCCCTTTTTAAGGGGGCTCGAGCCGATGGGGGACGGAGGGGGGAACGTTTCATACCCCGGAGGGGATGGTCGGAGGAACCCGCGACACCAATCGACCAAGAGCGGGGGTTTCCGGAGACCAATCCCCGGGGGGATTAGTCCCCCACCCGTAGTGCCACCTAGAGGCTGAGAGACCCCGAATTCCTGACATCGGGGGGGTCTACCCGTGGGTATTCGTTAGTTTTGAACACCCAAAAAATTTTTAATAAAAAACTTTTTTTCGAATTTTTTCTTAATGTCACATTCAATATTGCATGCGTTTACATTTCT
This sequence comes from Trachelipus rathkii, assembly GCA_015478945.1. Lineage (NCBI taxonomy): Eukaryota > Metazoa > Arthropoda > Malacostraca > Isopoda > Trachelipodidae > Trachelipus > Trachelipus rathkii. The sequence continues at coordinate 30,533 of JABUQX010112209.1, forward strand.
TATTTGTCACAATTAATTGGAAATATTGCAAAAAACTTAAAAGTGACCAGTCACTTGAACAAATTTCGTATATGTCACTTACATTCATTTCTGCTAAATACTAATAATTTACGAGTAAAAATATAAATTTATAGTTTAATTTTTTTTTTGTAAAACAAGTGAAGCAACTTTTCGCTCTTTTTTGGTGTTTTTTTATTTTCTTTTAAATTTAACTTCTATTCACATTAAAATAAAAATTGTTTTAATAATCTTTATCCATACACTAAATCGATATACAAGTAAAATCAACAATCAGATACGACTTAGGTAAGAAAAGTAACCTTTACCATCTAATATATATATATATATATATATATATATATATATATATATATATATATAATTATATATATATATATATATATATATATATAAAATATATATATATATAAAAGTTGCTTCACTAAATTTAAAATTAAACTTTCGTATTTTATTATTTTCCTGGCTTCTTTTCAATATTTCAAATGTATCGATATTTCAAATATTTTGATATTTCAAATGTACTGGATTCGATAGGTAAGAAAGTAAACATTGTCCATAATATATATATTATATATTATTATATATATATAATATTATATATATATTTATATATATATATATATATATATATATATATATATAATTAGTTATATATATAATATTATATATATATATAATATTATTATTATATATATATATAATAGTCCTTGTAAAAAAAATAAAAAATTATTTTTATGTAAAAAAAAACCTACTCCGTATCTCGGTATATACCTATGATGTTTAGAACCAAAAAATTTGGTGGACCCATTAACCTCATTGAGTATGAGTAAAAATGAGTATAATAATGGTTCAAATTCAGGTAAATATGTTGCTAATGTGAGAAAGCATTATACAACTATTGTATTAAAACTATAAACTTTTAATTTAACAAAAATGGTGCTATAGAAATTGCCAGAAAAGTTTTTTTAGCGATTAGCGTACATATTAAATGTATATGTTCAATAAAAATTAAAAAATAAAGCTCCGAAAAAATAAGACTAATTTTGGCTTTTTTTTTAGGGATATCAATTAGGGATGCCGCAAGAGGACCGATATATATCGATATTGATATTTTTTCGATAGTATCGAAAAAATATCGATGATATTTTTTCAGCCGATATATCGATATATCGATATTTTATTTTGTAGTATTCGAATCAACGATATATTTTTTTACTTTTCGAAAATTTTTGGGTTTTTTTTTTTTTTTTTTTTTTTTTTCATAAAATAACATTTAAAGTTTTAAACAAAATGTGTATTTTTCAGGCGTGTTTGGATGATGGGGACGTTTTGTCTGACTCAGGAGGAGGAAGGAGGGAAGGGGTCAGATGATCATACAAGAGAAGAGGTAAAGGCCTATAGGCTATAGCGGAAGAACAATTTTCATAAAATATATACCTATTGCGTATTTTACTTTTCAAATTAGATATTTATAAAAAGTAATGACGGTATCCTATATAATACAGGACAATACTAGTTTTGATTTCAATGTTAAATCTTTAATTTAAATTTTAAATTGTATGCTGAAAATTAGAAAATGTTTTAGTTTATATGCGAAATTTTCTAATTACGTCGAAGCTTTTATTACCTCTGCAAATCACCTCCACTGAATAATTTGGGCCATGATAGTTACTTTGAAAAAAATATATATATTATATATATTTATTTTATTTTAATATTATTATATATATATATATATATATATATATTATAGATATATATATATATAATATATATATATTATATATTTATATTATATATATTTATATATATATATATAATATATATATATATATTGAAAATAAATATATTACGAAAAGCTTCTTATTCATTTTCACCTGTATTCATATTTTACTTACTATTAATAATATTAAATAAGCCTAATGTTTGAAATAAAATTGATATGAGTTTTAACTAATGTCTCCTAATGTTGTAATTTTTGGACTTACTAAATTCTTATATTTCAGACTTTGGTGTAAAAACTGAAAGAATTATTATTTTCAGTAAAATACATTTCAGTAAAACCGCACTCTCTCTCTCTCTTCTTCTTCTCTCTCTCTCTCTCTCGTTCTCTCGCTCTCTATATCAGTTATATATTCTATATTGTATAAATTAATATATTTAAATTTATTATATTTTATATATATAATAATATTATATATATATTATTATATATATTATATATATATATTATATTATATATAATATATATATATATATAATATATATATATATATGTACTTGGACCTTAAAGTGAGTCTCTGATTTCAGAACATGTTAGTATTGGAAAGGTTGGTAATAATTTTTTATTTTAGTAAAGAAAATTAAAAATTTGATTTGCTATAAAAAGAACTTACTTTTTTTATATTTTTTCAGCTTCAGTTTGATCAAGTATCAAATACTTTTTTTTTAATTTTTTAATTTATTATATATATATATAATATATATATATATATATATATATATAATATTATTATATATATATATATATTATATATTATATAATAGTATTTATATTATATATATATATAATATAATATATATATATATATATATATATATATATTATATAATATATTTATATATATATTATATATAATATAATATATAGTATATATATATATATTATATATTTATATATATATAATAATAATTATAATTATAATATACTATATATATATATATATATATATATATATATATATATATATATATATATATATAATATATCGAATGGTCAGATTTTTTTTAATGCTGCACAGTATGTAGCTAGAGACGGCAGTTCCTACAGTAATACCAAATTATAATATTTTGGAATCAGCGAAAATTCTAAGGAATGGGTTTTAACTTTTT
>JABUQX010112210.1:7500-25000 GCA_015478945.1 Trachelipus rathkii
ACCTTCCAATCGGAATATAACACCTTCCAATAATAATGATATAAAACCTTCCAGTCAGAAGGATATAACACCTTTCAGTAAGAATGACATAACACCTTCCAGTCGGGATATAACACCTTCCAGTAGGAATGGTATAACACCTTCCAATCGGAATATAACACCTTCCAGTAATAATGATATAGCACCTTCCAGTCAGAAGGATATAACACCTTTCAGTAAGAATGATATAACAATTTCAGTCGGGATATAACACCTTCCAGTAAGAATGATATAACACCTTTCAGTGTGAAGATAAATCAGAGCTAGCTGGAGAACATTTCTTCTAATTTGAAATTGATTCTCTTTCCTCAGAATTTCATAAATGTTTTGTACAGTTTTGTTTCGACACCTGATATTTAACGTATTGTAATAATAATAATAATAATAATAATAATAATAATAATAATAATAATAATAATAATAATAATAATAATAATAATAATAATAATAATAATAATAATAATAATAATAATACACACACACACACACACACACACACACACACACACACACACACACACACACACACACACACACACACACACACACACACACACACACACACACAAATAATAATACACACACACACACACACACAATAATAACACACATAATAATAATAATAATAATAATAATAATAATAATACACACACACAATAATAATAATAATAATAATAATAATAATACACACACACACACACACACACACACACACACACACACACACACACACACACACATACATACATACATACATAATAATAATAATAATAATAATAATAATAATAATAATAATAATAATAATAATAAAATTAAAGATAATCAAAAGGTTTTGGTCTTTTCTTTTGAGTATAAGTAAAATATAATGATGTTATTAAAATAAATCTATTGTTTATTGACTTTACTGCCGCATATAGCGACTAAATTCTCCGTCTTTTTATTTTCCTAATTTAATTTTCCATCTAATTTCCCAATAAAAATTTATGCTATACAAAATTAAAACTTTCTTAATAAAAGCATTGAAATTTTTAAAAGCTAATGTTCGCAAGAAAGATAAATGTTCTAATGCCTTTGATTGAAAGACTCTGTTGATAGCGGGAAATGTTATCTGTCAAATCTCTTAGACGACCTTACAAGAGAGGATGTTGCAATATTATCTCCAAAACTATTCTAAAAGCAGGAAAAAATTCTAACACCCTAGAAGCGACTGGATTGGACACTGAAGACACACTTAAAGATGAGATAAAGAACAATTACTTTGGGCTATAACAGAAAAATAATTTATTTCAAGATTGTTCATACAAATTAAAGATGTATGTCAAGTGTAGGGGGCTTCAGCTTTATAATATGGCATCCCAACTTTGCTAATTAGGATTGACAGGATCAGCAATAGCTGTAGCTGATCAGGGAGGAAGGGCTTTTGTTAACCTGTATTCTCCCTATACTCAAATATATATATAGCTTCTTAAAACTGATAGTTTAGGGTACTTTTACCACCTGATGCAATGGCGTTCGAAACTATTTATATCATGTTAAAGGTATTTATGAACTTCTTGGCAAAACTACTTGCAATCGTGATGGAAGCAATATATAAGCTCAGTTTCATCGCAAAAAAATATTTCTATCACCTAATGTTGAAAAGTAGTTTAATCTATTTGAATATTTTGATGTAGTTAGGATTTTTCAATTTTTAAGTACTTTTATATATATATACTAATATATTTATTATATATATTATATAATAAACATATATAAAATTAAAAAAGCGGTCTTAAAATTTTTTAAAGGGCTCAAGGTAGAGTTATAGACTATATAGATACTGAAATAATCTAGGCGCTTTCACTTAACTCATGATTATAAGAGACTTTTAAATGGGAACTATACTTTGGTATTATAACAAAACAAAAAATTCGATCAGTTGTGCATGGTAAAATTAATTTTTTCTTATAATAATATTTAACTATTGGTAACCAACATAACGTTAATTATTATAATTTATTATTATTATTATTATTATTATTATTATTATTATTATTATTATTATTATTATTATTATTATTATTATTATTATTATTATTATTATTATTATTATTATTATATATTGTGGTTGTTTAACTATGATGTATATTCTAAAACGTGTAATTTATTATTATTATTATTATTATTATTATTATTATCATTATAGTATTATTATTATTATTATTATTATTATTATTATTATTATTATTATTATTATCTATTATTTATTTAATCTATTATTATTATTATTATTATTATTATTGTAGAGCTACACTGCATCTCAATCATATAAATACTATATTAAAACAATAAACATTTAAATTACACAAATGGATCAAAAAAATTTCTATACATTTTATGTATATATTTTAAAGAAAAATTTAAAAAATAACGCTCTGAAAAATTTAAACGGCGAAATCTGGCGTTTTTATAGGGATAACACTATCGATTATTGATATATCGATTCATTGAAAAATTTTAAATAACCGATAATTTTTCCCGATTATATTATGTTGACAATAATATAATCATATAATATGCTGCACTTGCTTGTTGCTCATAATATTAAAACTTCTCTCGGTATTCATCTACGAATTTATCCAAGCTATTCAGCAAACCAACAGCTGGTGTTAATTCGATGGTCGAGCTTTGCAGCAATTTACTACAGCAGTTGAAACGCTGCAAAATGTCATTCCATAGTTCACACATTAAGGCAACTTGAATGGTATCCATGTAGTTTGCCAGTGCACCTGCTTCATTTATTGTTCTGCAGTTCTGAGTAGCATTCTCGGAGATCTCCTGGAGAACACTTTGAAGCCGATCGCACCCTATGAAAACTGCTTTTGTAGCATCAGGTCGAGCAGACCACCGGGTGTTCGCTGGCTGATTCGGAACTAGGCATTCAGATTTCTTTTTAACATGGTTTAACAACACATGCCAACGATGTGTTGATGCAATAAAGAATGAATAAAGTGCTCCAGGAATTGAAAAATTTAAAAAAGAAGCTGTTTCAACGCAACAATCCACAGCTGACTGTCCAATTAAATTTAGAGAGTGACCTTTGCAAGGAATATAATCCACTAGACTGTTCTTGTTTTTCAAGATTTGCTGCATGCCATTTTATTTACCAGACATATTACTGACATTATCATAAGTCTTCTGGCGGCAAATTTTTAAAGTTGATATCATGATCCAGTAAGTACTGAAGAAGAGTGTAAGCTAGATTCTTTCCTGTGTAACTAGGGATAGGTATGATTGTTAGAAAACGCTCCACAGGCTGGTGATTCACCATATTGACGTAGCGCAGAATGATGGTTAACTGGTCAGAACGTGTAATATCTGGAGTAGAATCCACAGAAACTGAGAAATATCGTGACTTGGCAATCTCATCCTAGATGACACTGAGAACTCGTTTACCCATCATAGTTATTACTTCTTCGCAAATTGTTTTTGATAGGTAAGAGGTGTGGCCACGTCCGCGATTGGCACGAGTACGAATATGTTGGAACAAAAAAGGATCAAACTGCTCAATGAGCTTTAACCCAAATAATTGCCAAGTTTCTTTCAACCAAATCAATTCCACACACCGGGAAGGACTATCCTTTCTCACAAAGAAAAATAATTGTCTCAGCACATGGGGCAGAACGTTTTTCCAGTAGTTGGTCTGCTCCAGCATGTTTTGATGTAATTGCTCATCAACTCGCCCAGCAGCAACACTGCGCTGACATAATGTCAGAACTGACTTGATGTGCTTTGAACTGGTTTCATGCGCTTTTAAGTACTGAGCCATATTCTTCCAATCTCCAAATACTTGACCAGAAAGCTGTAAGCGGTCAGGCGAAAAACAGAAATGCAAGAAGCAGAAATCACTGGCTTTGGCTAGAGAATGGATAAGCCAGTCACAATCAGTTATCTCTCCATTGGGTAAAGCCAGTTTAAAGGCACTGGAATTTAAAAAACTATTAACATCAGAATACTGACGCTTTGTTTCCGGACAGCTATCTGAAAAATTTTGAGACTGGGTTGCTCCCAGGCTGATGTAAATTTCATGTAAATGGTCTGTTATGTCACCGAAAAGCAAAACATCACTGAAGACGAAGCATTGCCAGCCCTGTCTTCTACTACAGCGTCAGAAGGTACGTCTTCAGCAGTAGGCTTCCCTTGGTTTCTGTCCACTTGAGATGAAGGCAAATCACCAATAGCAGTAGAGCTAGAACATATATATATATATATATATATATATATATATATATATATATATAGTATATATATATATATATATATATATATATATATATATATATATATATATATATATATATATATATATATATATATATATATATATATATATATATATATAGTTAATGGAGTATATATATATATATATATATATATATATATATTATATATATATATATATATATATATATATATATATATATATATATATATATATATATATATATATATATATAAATTATAATTTAATTTTCATTGATAAATTTATTATGACAAAGAGATGTTATACTAATATAATATAATAAATTTTTGGCTGGCCCTATCCGGGCTGACCCTAAGGGCTGTGGCCCTAGGACATGTGCCTTGTTTACCTAATGGTTAATCTGGCAAAGATATATGGGCTTTAATTGGGAGTGATGTCCTTCACAGATTTTAAAATCATTTGAAACTTTTCACGGCATGAACCTTATAGGCACCAACGCGGGAAAGCTGGTATGGGGAGAATTCCCATTTGATTACAGCGATTCTGAATCACAAGTTACAGTCATTTCGAAGCTTCAGGCCGATGCTCGCCTTTCTTACGATTTTACACCCAAACCACTCTGTCAGCAAGGAACACCACCCATCCTCCACATTGCGCTAAAAAGATATCGGAGCAGAACATCTTCCATCCAAACTTAGCGATGAAGAGGACGTAGAGAAACCGCAGTTCTCTCCCAATGTGCACAACGAAGAGAAAGGAGAGGGAGCGTTATTCCTCACTGAGAACTTAGGTCAACTGTGGTCTCTATCACACAATGGCATCCTGTCAAATTAACGATTCACTTAAGGGGAAAAACCAACTTTAGAATCATTCCTGAAAAAAACCTTACCTTTGAGAATGCAAGGTATTGTGTTTCATTACCAAGGCTTTCCATCAATCCTCCACTCCCGGATAATTATGCTCTTTCAAAGAGATTTCTTAACACAGTTCTTAAAAAATTAAGTCTGATCCTGAACTTCTAAATTCATATTCTAAAGTCATCCAGGATCAGTTTTTTTTAGGGATTTCGTAGAAGAGGTGAATCCCGCTACCCCAACTCATCCCGATGCTAAACTACATTACCAAATTGACCACGGGGTCAGTAAATCCTCTTCCAACACTGGATTAAGATTAGTTTTCGATTGTTCCCCTAGCAATCCAAGCCTCAACCAGAGTTTCTAGAGTAGCCCGCCATTTATTACTGATTTAGGAAAAATTTTCTTCAAGTTCCGCTTAAGACACTATGCCACTTCTTCAGACATAGAGAGGACATTTTTAGGGATTCCCTTTGCGCTAAAGGACAAGGTTTCCACATGGTTTTTATGGGTGAGGTAAACCTCAGATGTTAAAAGTTCCATAGTGACACTGTTTTAAGTCTTTTATTTGGGGCCACTTGCAGCCCATTTATGCTGGCTGCTTGTATTCAACGTCATGTCCAACACTCAGATACTTATTGCGAGGACATTATCCTGAATGGTTGGGGTCCTCTCATACTGATTTAGGTGGGGAGGAGGCCGAATCATTTAGCATTCTCAACGATCTGGAGCAACTAATTAAAGAACCCCCACACATTCCGGATCGTCCCAACCAATTCTTGAACACACTTGACCTATGTTTCACCACTAGTCCTTCTCTCTATAAATACACCACTTTCGCTCCTATTGGTAAATCTGACCACAACCTTATATCTCTTAATTTTAATACTTTCTCTCCAACAGCTCCATCCTGCCCTACGCGTTTTTTTCTGGCACTTTGATCGGGCCAATTGGGGGGCCTTGCGTTGCTTCTACGCTAACTATAATTGGAATGACTGCTTTGTCTCTGGTGACGCTTCGACTTCTGCCGATAAGGTGGGAGCTGTAATCGTTGATGGGATGAGCAGGTTCATTCTTTCTTCGACTAAATCTTTCTCTCCTCATAATCCATTGTCTCGATCGTGCGTTCTCTGGCCATTCAGCTAAAGACAGTGCGTATCGGGAGTGGAAAAATTTGGATACTCTTCGACGAGCAAAGCGGGCTTTCATCAAACGAAAGTACGCTAACCTCCTTGGTTCTCCTACTGACAAATCTTTCTGGCCTCTTGCCAAAAACATTCTAACAACTTCTGTAAACTCTCTTCCTCCACTTATTCGATCTGATGGTACCGTTGCGAATTCTCCAACTGAAAAGGCCAATCTCGTCCTTCTATTTCCTCTAACTCAACCCTGACGATTCTGGCATTCCTCCTCCTCCTCCTTCTCCTCTCAGGTGTCTCCTGAATCTATCCCTGTCATTACATTTGATCGGGTGCATGGGTTCCTGAAATCTAGGAAGGCAGGTGGCCCGGATGGCATTCCTCCCCTTGTTTTTTGAGAAAGTGTGCTTCCGTGCTATCCCCGCCCCTCGTTCAACTATATTCTCTAAGTCTCAATACTAACACTCTTTCCCTCAGTGTTGGAAGCAAGCACATGTCCAACCTACTCCAAAAATGGAAGCCACTCTGATCCTTCCTCAAACTATCGCCCTATAGCTCTCACTTGTATTCTATCTAAGATCTTTTGAAACTCTTCTCAACTCTCATTTCTCAGGATCATCTGAATCTCATTCACTTTCTTTCCGATCGCCAGCATGGCTTTCGGCGCTCGAGGTTCACTGGCGATATACTTTCCTATCTTTACTGATTTATGGTTTTCCGCCCTTAGGAACTACGGGGAGACTTGCGTGGTGGCGTTTGACATATCCAAAGCTTTGACCGGGTATGGCACGCGTCACTGCTCTCCAAGCTCCCCTCCTTTGGGTTTCCCCTTCTCTTTGCTTACTTATGTTTATCTTTCTTTCAAATCGCTCAATAATGGCTGTTGTTGATGGGGCGACTTTTTCTTCTTTTTCTCTGTCAATGTAGTGTTCCCCTACTTTATTCCTACTTTCATTAATGATCTTCTCACCTGCACATATACAACTCTATTCACTCATATGCCGATGACTCCTCGACCCTTCATTCTTCAATTCATTTCAATTCTCTGCTCCTTCTTTACTTCTAGAATTGCCCCCCGTCTTTAAATCCTTCCGATTCTATTCTCGCTGATCTGCTAGAATTTCGGGGTGGGGTCGTCTGAACCTTGAAATTCAATTTTAAAAACTCAACTTCTACAAATCTCCCTCTCTAAGACACCTTCTAATTCCTATCTCTTTCGACGGTTCTCTGTCTCCTAAGTTGACAATATAAACATCCTTGGCCTAACATAAACAAAAAAATCTTTGAAACCTCACATCACAACGGTTGGGTTAGGGCGGCCTCAAAGAACCTGGGAGTTCTTTTGACTGCGAGACTTTTTTTCCTTTCCCAGTTGCTTCCAGCTATACAAGGGCCACATCCGCCCTTGTATGGTGAGTACTGCTCTCATATCTGGGTGCTCTGGTTTCACCCCGGCTTTTGGATAGGGTCGAGTTAAATAAAAGGCTTATAAACTGTTCTGTACTTTAAAATTCCCTTGACCTTTTACTTTTGCAACGTAACATTGATGCTTTATCTCTATCCTATAGGTACCGCAGAAGCAAGTGCTCGAGGGAGTTTATCACCGCGTACCACCTTTTACGCGTCGTGCCCTCGTAGCACTAGTGTTGTGTCTGCACATGAGTTTTGTGTTGATGTAGGTAACTCCAGGCTAGTTCGCTGCGGTGCTTGCTTCCTTCTTTCATGCCACATCTGTTCTGTGGAATTCTCTTCCATCTTCTGTGTTTCCTGTTGAATTTAATCTCCCCCACTTCAAAGCCTGCGTCTGTGCTCATCTGCGTAATTTGCTTTAGTTGTTGACTTATGAGGCGTGCAACACCCCTCCTCTGCCCGTGAGTGGTTGTGACAACTAAAAAAAAAAAAAAAAAAAAAAAAAAAAATTGACAACCTCTTTCTCGGGGACTTTGACAACGAGGAGTAGGAGAAGATATTCTCAGTCGAGACTGACTTTACCTACAAGAGGGACATATATCTCACAACTTGCGAACACCGATACCAAGGTAGTTAAAATTGTATTGATGAAACCACTGTTAAGATTTTGGGGTTGGAGAGGACACAGTTGAAGATACACTGGGAAGATACATTCTCTACATTCACAAACCCTTTAAAGCGGAAGTAGACATTAAAAGGAAGTTCTTTATAATATGGCGTCGGCGTTCAATTCCCTCGGTATTATATCACCGATATATATAAGGTTTAGTTATATATATATATATTATGAGTATATATATATATATATATATAAGAGCAGTTATATATATATATATATATATATATATATATATATATATATATATATATATATATATATATATATATATATATATATATATATATATATATATATATTTTATATATATATATAAAAAATATTTTTTATCATTACTTATCAATACTGCGAGCAGTGCAGTTTACTATATATATATATATATTTCCAAATATATTTTTCTTTATATACAGGAAACTAGTTTGGTTATGATACATCCAAAGTACCTATAAGGTACAAGACAAATCGTACTTCCCGAAGAATGCAAAACTGGACAGGATGAGGGACTCATCGGTGGCTACAAACTTTATCTATAATTGGTCAACTTGGAAGAGAGAGGCTTGAATGAGACGATGCACATATAAGAATAATCTTTAATAGTAAATCTTATATATATTTTCTTTAGCAATGTCAATATAAATATTTTCTTATATTTATATATATATATATATTTGTTCAAATAATAATGTAGGATATAAAAGTATATATATATTTATATATATGTGTCGATATCTAATATATATATATATATATATATATATATATATATATATATATATATATATATATATATATATATTTATTCAAATAATAATGTAGAATATAGAAGTCACATTCCTTTAATAAATAGTTTCAGTAAATAATTATCATTCTCCTTTTTAACAAAAATGCGTAGCAGTAAATGTCAGCTTTATTTACAATAATAAATCTTCTTAATAATAATATAAATATTCATTAATATTTAAATAGAAAATCGAGTCTGTGAATAATCTTGAGAGAGCGTGGTTTCGTGGAATACTTTAAATACAATTGTGAGAGAGAGAGAGATAAACAACTTGATTACATAAAATATTCTTGAACGTAGATATGTGATTCTGCACAAATAATCTTTGCATAAATATTTAATCTTGTAGAATATAACAATGGATAATCTTCTTCGTAGAAATTATCATACAATGTGATACGGAATAAATAGACTTACTGTGTTCTGCAACAGTAGAATGGATAAACGAATAGGCGGTCACTTCAACGACCAATGGAAAATAGTAGCTTGTTTTAAGCATAGATTCAATATAGAATAATAATATGAATTATTTAACTTGTAAAATATTATCACACGAGTTATCTTAAATCACCAGATCAACTCTTAGATTGCTAAAAACACAATAAATACTTTCTGCGTAACAGCAGTCTTTGAACACGACTCTCTCACACGAAACCAACGTCAGACTCTCTCGAATAATACGATACATTCTACTATATACTACAATAATTCAGGGCTTATCAACAGGTGGCGCGTTTGCCCTTCAACCTACTTACTATTTATACAATATTTGAAATAGATTTTAAATGCATTGTTTTTCTCTTTATCTATACGACAAATTATATAATGTATATAATTTGAGCGGTATAGAATACCCTCCCCTCCGAGGAAGGAATTTTATGATATAAAATTTCTAAGATGTACTGTACATTGAATGTCAAATCAAACAAAGCGTTTAAATTCGATTTTAACTACCTTTCCTACAGCATATGATATACTATGTCATAGAATAGATTCTCATTCTTCCAAAATCTCCAATTTCATTTTCTCATGATCAGGTAAGCGTTTCAGGGAGGTATAAGACATGAATAATAAAAAAAAATAAATAAATTCTAATCTAAAATATATCCATCTGCAGCTCATTGAAACATCTACCATAAATTGCCAGCCATTTCAATGAAAAAAAAATGGACACGAAAGTAACCTGAAAAACACTAATCAGAAAATGACAAATCATTACGGTTGGAAGAAGAGGAAGGAAGATTAAGGAATTCATCAGATATAGGCGTACTATGAATAGGAGGTAACCTATTAGACGAACGAAGAAACCGAGGACTCTGGTCCCGAATTCCCTTAAATAGCGGATATGGTTTGTAACTACTATCAGAAGTATCAGTTTCCGACTTCGATATATCTGAACTACGAAAAGATGAACTTTCATTATTATTATTGAAACCCGAAAATGAAGATTGGAAAGTACTATCAGAACGAGAAGTATTTCCTTCAGAGCGATTATGACTAACCTGATTCGGACTATTTACATCATTTTGAATACGAATGGGATCATGCAAAGAAGAATTCGAATATGGAAGATTGTTTCTTTCATGAATTGGACTAGGAATCTTATTTGCACTTCTTGCATATTGATGAGGAAACATGACATTTTCATCTTCGTCATCTTGAGATAAACTTTCCGTTTCATCATTTACCTCATTATTGAAATGAACTTTCTTGCTTTGATTAGATTTAATAGCAGAATTTTCCTTATTTTGAGGAAAATTTGGATCAAGAATAGGTTCAGCAACAATTTTAAAATTATCGCTATGAACTGCGATCTCTCGTCCACTTTGCAAACATTGTAATATAAATCTGTTTCTCCCCAAAATTCCGACAACCCTGTACGGTCCGACCCATCGTTTGTGTAATTTCTTAGGTAATCCAGAAGGTTTTATATTTAATATGTACACACGACTACCCACGAGAATATCCCTATCCAGAGCTTTACTACGTTGTCTGGTTATGAATTTGTTCGTTTCATTCTCTAAATTTTCCTTTGCTATCTCACGAATCAAATTCGTACGTATTGCTAAATCTTTTAGTTCTTCATGACTTGGTTGGAAATCTTTGTTTATACTAGAGAAAGGTGTGATGTAGTTATCTACATCGTAAGGTAAGCGTTTGTTGTACGAATAAAGAACAAAATGTGGACTTTCCCCTAGCGTCTCATTGTAGGTGCTGTTCAAGCACAATTGAACGAATGGAAGGTAGGATGTCCAATCATTACCATGATCCTTGACATAACGACGCAAGTAATCTTTTACTTGTAAATCACAACGTTCCACGTTGTTATCTTGAACAGGTGGGAGAATAGAAATTTCAACTTTGGGAATTTTCCAAAGCTTACATAGCTGTTTGAAAAATGAAGGAACAAAATCACCTGCATCTTTCGCGAAAAGAACTGAAGGTGTGTTATGACGAACAATAACCCTATGAAGCAAAGCATTTGCTATATGAACACCATTTAAAGAAGGTATAGGACACAATTCAACATACCTCGTAAGCGAATCTTTGAAAACCAGAATATATTTAAAACCTGTTTTTGAACAAGGAGGAAGTGGTCCAATGATATCAGTGTGAATTCTACTAAACGGCTGATATGCAATTGGGTACTTGTAAATAGATGCACGCTTAGGAATGTTCCCCTTAACACGTAAACAAGAAGGACATTCTTTACAAAATTGCTGTACAAGCTTTGATAGTTTCGGAAACGTGTAACGTTCTCTGATTCTTTTCTCTGTGCGTATAGCACCCATGTGACCAGCGCCTAGACTACAGTGATTGAGATTTAGAACAGTATAAACTAAAGAGTTTGGAACTTCAATGAGATATTGCATCTCCTTCGTAACGTAATATAAAATATTCTTAATATATGCATGTGGATAACAGAACGTGTTTCCTTTTTCTTTAATAAACTTTATAATAGGAGCTAATCTTTCACATTTTTCTTGTTCGGTTTTAATCACTTCGAACGTAAGATTATAAAGCTTTTTATCTGCGAATGATGAATCAATATTTGACACCAAAGATATAGGAGAAATCGAAGGTGGTGGACATCTTGAAAGAATGTCTGGAACTATATTCTTTTTACCTTCGATAAACAAGATTTCTGGGTTAAATGCGTTAACCTTTAAAGCCCATCTGGCCAATTTATGCGTCAGATCCTTGCTTTTGAAAATTTGCACCAGAGGTTTGTGATCTGTATAGATCTTTATTGGATACCCATAAACTATATTCCTAAATTTAGACAATGACCACGTCACAGCCAAGGCTTCTCTATCAATCGAGCTATAGTTTCTCTCGGCCTTGCTCAACATTCTTGAAGCGAATGATATTGGTCTGTCGTTACCATTTGAATCTCTCTGTGCGAGGACTGCCCCGAGACCTATCCCACTGGCGTCAGTACATAAAATAAATTCTTTATTGAAGTCTGAAAATTGCAATAAAGGTTCCATGATTAACTTTTGTTTGAGAATATCAAAAGCCTTTTGTTGTTCTTCTTGCCATACGAATTTTACACCCTTTTTGAAAAGAGCTGTGATCGGCTGTGCAACAACAGAAAAATGAGGAATAAAATTGCGGTAAAACGATGTGAATCCCACGAAAGAACGTGCCGAACTAATATCTGTAGGTACTGGAAATGACTTGAGTACTTCTAACTTACTCGGATCTGCAGAAAGACCTTCACTACTAATAAGAAACCCTAAATACACTAATGACCTTTTGAAAAAGTTTGCTTTTTCTAGCTTCACTTTAAGACACTAACTTAAGACTACGATAGTGTGAATCTATGTCTTTAGAATAAACAATGATGTCATCAAGATAGATGAGCGCGTGAATACCTAACAGGTGAGAAAGAGCTGCTTCCATTATTTTACAGAAGACATGAGGTGCGGTACGTACTCCCATTGGCAAAACTCGCGGTTGCCACCGCCCCCGGTGAGTCGAAAACGCGAGATAAGGCCGACTTTCTGGCGAAACTTCCACGTTATAGTAGCCCGTAAGTAAGTCGAGGGAACTGTAGACTTTCGAATCCCCTAACTTGGACAAGGTGTCCTGAATATTGGGTATAGGAAACTGGATCGGTACTACATATTTATTCAATTTCCTGTAGTCCAAAACGATCCTGGGACGCGCACTATCCTTTTTGGCTATCACAAGGAGAGGGCTGGAGTGGGGTGAGTCAGAAGGTTCTTAAGGATACAGTCGTTCACCCAGCTGTCAATATCTGACTGATATTTGTGCGGAAGAAGATAATTTGGGGTATAGACATACGTCGGACAATCGGACGTTAATTCTAATTTAAACTTACCCAAAGGACATACGTCGACTCTGTCATTACTAAGAGCAACTACTTCTCTGTTTTCTATTAAGAAATCAAGGATGGTTTCTAACTGTGACGCATCCTGTAACACCACTAAGTCCGCTTCTTTCTTCGACTTTGAAAGCAGAATTTCCCTATAAACATCGCGTAATTTATCGTTAGAAAGACCCTCGGATGTATCTATCCGGTTTATGTTTGAATAAGAACTACGAAAACCCAAAGAATTTGCTTTAGAAACAATAGTATTCTTGTCCATAGTGACTGGAGCTGAACTTAAATTAACACATTTGACTAAAATTGTGCCGTCTTTTACACCACTTAAAACATTTGCAAAAATGACATTTGAAACAATATTTTTCTCAGAAACGAGATAAACTTCTTCAGGGGGTAAGGTTCCCGCCTTTGAACGAACATCAACGGACAATATCGTCGTTGAATAAGCATTAAATTGAACGGTACTAGGCAAAAATAAATCGTAACTTTCATCGTCAAAAATTGAAAGTTCATGAACATAAGACTCGTGCTCGAAATTAATAGATTGCGTTTTGCAAAAAGAAACAGTAGGATCGACTTTAACATCGTCGTTAAGAGCATTTTTATCATGCGATAATGGATTAAAAATGGAATTTTTATCATCAATGAGCGGACTCCAAACAATTAATGGAATACTACTTGTGCCCCTTTCGTCATTCATAATCAACATTTCATTCTTTAAATCAATAGAGATGGGCAGCGAAGCGAGTATATCAGTGCCTAATAACATATTCCCACTGAAAGTACATTGGTTATTAACGATAATTACGTGAATATTGAACAGTCTGTCGTTCAACAGTAGCTGAAGTTTTACACGACCCAGATTTGGGATCACGTTCCCAGATATAGATTTTAGAACAATGTTATCCTCTTTCAATTCTAAAGGATAGTATTTTCTTAACCTTTCGAATGTCTGCAAGCGTAATAAAGAAACACCCGACCCAATGTCTAAGTAACTTGACATCTCGTAGATAAACTCATATTCCACAGTGAGTTTTATTTTTAGAAAGTAGCTTTTACCTATGGCAGGAGTATCATCTATTTTATACACATTTGAAACAGACGATGTATTATTGAAAATATTTGTAATATTAGCCTCTAATGGCGCAACTACGACGTTCTGAGGCCGAAAACTCGTAGCCTTTCTCAAAAATTTGACTTAGGAAAATAAGAAAACTGATCCTGATTTTGATCAAAAATCGGCGGATTACGGAAATTTGAGCAGCGATTTCGTACTGATTGATGCGGAAAATAAGAATTATTAGAATACATTGCATGCCTTTGTGAATTATATTTCTCAGATTTATAATGAAATTGCTTGTTTGGATTATAATTAGGATCCAATAAGTGCACTTGAGACTCTAAATCGTTCTCTGAAAAATGGTACGTGTGCGGAGAATTTGTTCTACAACCTTTGTTTCCGGCGTTTCGCAGCTCGGTTTTTGAATAATTATTTGACCTACCTGTCATGCGATTATCATAATTTGCACCCTTATGATATGAATTTGGCATATTATAGCAATGATTTACCTGGTAACTTCCCCTTGAGTTACTTTGACCCCTATGAAAATTGGAATTTGAACCCCTATGAACAGACGAATTTCTACTTGAACTTGTCTGATTTCTATCGTAATTTTCTCTATCGAATGGCGTTATAACTTTTACCCTCTTAATACCCTGAGGTGAATAAGGTTCCCAGGATGTGCCCTGGCAGTTTCTTTGAGACCCCCGCATATGTGGCTTGTAACACATTGAACAAAAAGAACGAAACACGCATTCAGAAGTATGGTGGGCATGTCTTTCACAGTTACGACAAAACACACCTTTTTGCGTATTCTGTTGCTTTGGAGATAAGGAATTTGCATTTGAAAATGACTTTTGAGGATACTGAGGCGTACTTTTTACTGTATGAGCCTGGTGAAAGGATTGTGGAGCCACATTTTTCTCAGTTTGAGTATGATACACTGTGGTAGAAAAATTTGGATTTGGAGCTTTATTTGACGCCGATGCAATCTTGCCATTATTTAAAGAGTGAGTTTTCTTCAAATATGTTTGAATCTGCTTAGGAATTGAGTTATTAACATCAAAATCCTCGTGTATGACCCGTTGAAATTGAGGTTTGGAATTTGAATACAACATAGAAAATAAAAGTAAACGACGCTGTTCGTCACTAAACTTTACGTCATGCATTAACGCCGCTGAATCGAGGAAAGTTTGTAAAACTTTTTGAGCTTCAGTTATGAACTCTGGAAGCGAGTGATTATGAGACCATTTTATATTTATGAACTCACTGAAGGCTTCGAAGGAACTAATAGAGACCAAAGGATTTAAGCAATATGACAGATTCTTCTTAAAATCTTCCCAATTATCAGCCCGGAAGAGTTCCGGTGTATTTCTTATAAGATATGAAGCATTCCCTTCCTTCATATTCACAAAACGTACATAGCTCCGTAATTTCTCGACATCGGAGGTTATCTGTTCATCTTGGAAGTATAAATCTATAGCCGTAAACCACGATCCAAGCTCCGGACCTACCCAAGAATTATTTATAAACCCTACCAACAGAGGTATGTTTGGTTTAGAGTGTCTCAAACGGTCAATGTTCAACGTTTGACGCTCCATGTTTGCGGAATTATTTAAATGAGAAAAAGAATGATTATTTAAATCGACGGATTCAGCCCCGTGAGCTATCTCTTCAGGAGGACTTTGCTCCGTTATTTCGTGTGAGGAAACTTCAATGTTGTCCTCTGTATCAGAAAGCATTTAAAAATGATGAATAATTTACGACCAGAAAAATATTAAACCCTATATTCAAAGAACACGAAAAATCCCACAACAACAGAAAATAGAAGGAAAATAATACAATAAGAAACCACGTAAGAATGGAATGCAAAAACTTACTCTGGCGTACACTTTCTGGCAGTTGCTTCAATGAATACTTCCGGACATAAATTAGTAAATAATGAGAAGGACATTTGCCTTCAATAATAATAAATATTAAAATATATATAGTGAAAAAAAAAAATAAATCTTTTTATTTGTAATAAAAAAAATAAATTAATTTCACTCTTAATATTTAGGAAAAACTCTCCCAAAACAATGCCTTATATCCTCGTTCCGTTGCAGCAGAGGAAAACTTCTTTTCGATTTTTATGTACTATCTCTGATCATTGGAAATTTTGAAATTGTGGATTTCGCTGGAAGAATGCAATCTCTTCTTTGACAAGTACCTTAAAAAAGATAAAGAACATTAATATACATGTAAATAAATATGTATAAACAAAACAATATGTTTATATACTGAGAAACAATATATAATTATTTAGTACTTGTACTTGTCTTGTACTTGATCTCCACGTTTATTTTAAATATCCCAGATTTCATTCAGATAGCACACTTCACACAAGTCACCTTTGTGGCTATAATAAATTTGTGAAAACAAATGGATAAATTTTTATTTTGAGTGGAAAAAATTTTCATACAAAAAAAAAATACTTTTTCACTGCAACTTGAATTTCTCTCGCAACAGTAGGAGAGGAAATGAGGAAGAAGAAAATATTTTTAAATTTTCTGCAAAATTTTATTTGCAGATGATAACCTTGTCAATGTAAGGATTTCAGTATATAGAAAGAAACTATTACGCATAGGCCTCACACATTCGTACAGGTGGTACACAAACTATACAGTATGATATATGTCCATAAAATATATGACATATATGTAAAATATATAAATTTCAATAAATATTTATATCAATATTTATTCTAGATGCATTTCAGAACATTTTAAAAACATCTGTTATAAAGTAAATAAACAGACGACAAAATTTTACAGTTATAATACAAGTCTCGTATAACTGCATATAAACTAGAAATATCTGGTATGAAACCCAATGAACCCGTCTATAGTATCTTTACTATTATAAAATCAACCCCGTTATTACATACAAAAACTAGCCTCCG
>JABUQX010112211.1:0-11568 GCA_015478945.1 Trachelipus rathkii
TATGAAGATAATTTATTAAAAAAATATCAACGAACCTATCTAACAACTCTTTGACTCCGATGTAAACCATATAATCTCTAAATAGTAAGATAATAGAGTTTTTGAACCATACTTCAAAATGTACAAATGATAATGACGTGTAATAAGATGATAAGATTTATATAAAAACGGAGCACTTTTTAAATCTGCTATATTGGTTTTATGTATTTCGGGGTTACACTTGAGAACCAATTCTTTTATATGTTATTATTAGTATAGAGTAAATTTCATACAATTCAAATGATTTTTTATAATATATTTATATAGATAAATGAGTACAATTTTTATGATAAACACTAGGTATATTTCTAATAACATTTAATGTATGAATTATGTCATCACTACACAACTATATCCAACATTCGGTTACCTATGCGCGGAAAAAACCCCACATATTCCGACAATTATCACACGTAAACTAACCCCTACATCCCAACGAACAACTTTCAGTCCAATAAAATCTCAAACATTCAATCAACAATCGCAAACACGAGAAGTGACAGGGAGTATTATGATAGACCGAGAGAAGTTATAAGGATTTATAACTATATTTCCTGGAGGAGAGTGGCTTATCTCAAGTAGCACACATGATGGTGTAATGATAAGGAGACATCGGCTTTTATCGTTATGAATACGCCTAAGTTAGGGTATTTGTAGCAATAACTGTTGGAGATATATCCGAGAAATTTTAATGGTAGTTGATCATAATATGATAAATTATTATATTTCGAGTTTGGTGGAAAAAGATGCAGTTCAAAATGTTATACCCTATTTCACCCATCAGCTATAGGAGGGTAAATAACTTTGTCACATGAGATAATTATCATAGTTGGCCGTACCCTCCAAGTACTTAATGTCAATTATAAGAAGGCAATTGCTGGGCTCACATAGTAAAATGTAAAGAGAAGCAGACTTAATTTCTATCCAGAAAAAAGAATATTATTGTTATACTTCACAAGCCATACATTATCTACTTTATTATTGAATCATTACTCATTGCTCATTATAAAAATTATAAGTGATCATACTATATATCCATTATGTATAAAATCTCTTTACTAATTTAATGTGAGGTCAGTGAGGTTGAGAAAAGAGTGGGGGGTCGCATATTTTTAGTTTTGAGTTTTGTACTACATGAATAGAAATTTGTGTAAAACTATTCCGGAACGATCACAAGGTTTATATTTATTAGAAAATAAGTTATATTACATATCTCAATGTATATAATTTAAATTAATTAAATATTATATTAATTAATAATATAAATATTACGACAATTAATCAATCTCCCATATACCTAACCTTTCTATATGCTATTCATGGCTTACTTAGATATTTAATAAATTCACAATAAGATTAAAATCAGATTTACTACTTACTTTATTTAGTATGTTTTATTTATCAAAATTAACCTATATCTTTCTATAATATTATATTATATAGTAATTAATTAATATCAATATGTATTAATAATAGCTTATTGAATTTAATATATCTATAAGTATAATATATATATATTAATAGATATATATATATATATATTTGATATATATAATTTATATAATTATACGTAGTAATAATATATATATATTATAAATGTAAATTTTTAATATGTATTCATTGTTAGAAATTTGAAAAAAAAGAATTATGATTTTGAACCTTTATAGCATTTAATTTAATTATTTTTCTCAAAGGGTAATTTATTTATTTATCTTTATTATAAACAATAATTATTAGGGATTCAGTATTGAGTCTTATTATGTTTAATCAATGCTCATTTAGTTTATACATAGTATCATAAATTAAATTTATTGTGTTATAGATAGGCTATATGCAATCATATCTATCAGTTATATATTGCTATAGTGTTTTATGCAAATAAAAAAATTTAAATAATATTATATTACTATAAATTATAATAGAATATAAAAAATTAGAATATTATGTAAAATTATTTACTTAATATGGATTTCTACATACACAAAGACATGGATTTATACCATATTTAAAGAATACACCATATAATTTACAATATATTAATTTAATTTATAGACGTTATATGACAAATAATAATATATAAATATATATTTATTATAACTTTAATAAATACTCGGATATCATATAGCTAACTTATATGTTAGATAATAAAAATTCAAAATACGATAAATATCTATCTGACGCCTGGCGCTCAGAACACTCAATTGACTTGGGCAGATGGCGGCGAGCTCGATTTCTTTTCAATGAACGCTGCTGAGAGAGACCACTTTCACGTCTCTCATTGGAGATTCAAACCACACGGTCGAGAAGGGAAGACCGCCTAAATAGAGAAATCGGCACGAGGAGCGTCGAGATCGCAGGTTGGCAGGCAAAAATCCCCAGAAAGAGTAGGTGCCTACATCTTGTCTCCTGCGGAATGTTTATCATCTGTGCTGCACGAAATATGCGTTGTTGCAGGGAAAGCGCCTAATTATCATATTGAGATCCTACGTCCTGAAATCTATTGAATATTATATATTTATATTGATATAGGCAAGAAGACTTTTATGGGTGGCTTTTGTTTACCGATAGATATAGCTGGGGCCACGCGGAAGATTGTGAATTGATTTGTCAATATATTAGAGACCTCTTCTAGATCGGAGTGCATAGTTTCTTCTACTATGGAGAAATTTCTTGTGGGTAGAAAGCGGACAGTGTTAGATAAGATACCTCGTATTTAATTATGGACAGGTTTTTGAGATAATAGGTACAGTGGTATTTCAAGCAGATACTGTATGTAGTAAAGTTTGGAAGTATAGTGCATAAGGACCTAGGTCTCTTTCTATTTGAGTGAGGGCGAGAAAGGGAAATAGGAATGTTAATAAGTGTTTAATTAGATATTTTAAAGGACTTTGGTGAGAGTTTAGAAGTTGCTATGTGATGAATATTATTTACGTCGTTGTCGGGAGGGAGATGTGATTGAATTGATTTTAGTTGGCGGTATCGAGCTCGCGAAGTTATAATGAGTTTACCTCTATAGCGATATGTTCTGTAGTACAAATCAGACGTCCCCAATCCCTCATTGGGATCAGGGGATCGAGGTGTGGATGTATTTAAGGGATATTTCGAGGATGAGAGATGAGAGCGAAGAGTTAATGCTTAAGATACGCCAATAGATCTAATTTTAGTTGTACTAGCTCGCGTATTTAATGAGGGTGGTTTTTTTTCGGAGTTTAGTATTCTACTTGGACCACAGATCAGATACATGGGAATTCAATGCGGGAGGAGATTAGCATAGATATTTAATACTTATTTGCTTAATGTTACTAGATTGTGGAGTTGTAAGCTATTATATTATAGTAGGAGAGTAATGAGCAGATTAGTATTATCCCTACGTCACTAAAGTTTGTGTCTGAGAGAAGATAGAGGTACCAAGTCATTATCAAAGGAGTAATAATTGTAAGATTTAATTAAAATTGTGTGTCAGATTTCTCATTTTAACAGGAAATCTTGGATTAACGTTTCACGACTACAAAGAAATTGTTGGATTTCCCTGACTTTCTCGTGGGACCAGCCAAATTTTGTCCTCTTGACGCACTTGTTTTCTTTTATTTTTGGGGGCTTGGTATAAAATGATCTTTCAATTATTATGGGAGTCCTATTTCTCAGGTTCAACATTAAATTATTGGGCAAACTTACTTTAAAATTTCATTACTTCAATTATTTAATTTAACAAAATATTTTTTTTTTTAGTAAGTAAGCCTAGTACGTACCTTACCATACCGTCCAAAGCATCTTCCTTTTTTTAGTTTTCAAAGAAAACAGTTTTATTTTATCAAATTCAGGATATTTAAATTTAAAAAGCTTACCATTATAGGCCTTAGTGAATAGCGTCATGTAACCACAAAAGTTTTTAAACTGTGGGAATTTAGATTAACTTTTTTCTTTCAAACATTTGATTTTTTGATTTTATACGCGGCTTTTGTTAAAGCCTTCAGTTTAAACATCTTTCTCTGCTCTTACAAGTTGATCTGAGAAATATTCTTTTTCAACCTTTGTTATTGCTCTTGCTTTTTCTTTCTGTGACTTTCTTTGAGATGTTCTTTCATATCTCCTATGGGGCTAGCTCTACATTGTCCAACATTTTTGGGAGATAGCACGGTTATGTAATTACTTCAGAGATCTTATGAAATTGTGGCACTGTTCTTTTGAGGAAATCAGACCTATTCTTTATCCTCGCACTAAAATTGCTTAATTATAGAAAACCCTCCTTCCACTCGCATTTTCATGCGAAAATATCAGTCCTAATTAAGATTAACTTGCCACAATTACGCATACAATTGGTTCTCAGTGCATACAAAAAAAAAACTCATCAAGTCTCTTAAAGGACAATCACCATTCCAAAAATTTTGAATTTTATCAAGGAGAATAGCTCACGAAAGTAGAATATAGGCTGTCAGATCGTAAACAAACGCTGCTGCAGCTATTGTTAATCAAGCTCCACAATAAATCAAATCTTTGTTCCTTTTCGCTGATGAAAACATAACTAGGTATCCATATATTAGAAGCCGATTGAAGTGCTGTACTTCAGATGGATATCTTTTCTAATATTTCTTCTTCATTTGACTTGCCACCAGTCTGCAGTCAGTTGTCAGTAAATCTAATCAAAAATTCTAGTGTTGGTGTAGCAGGCATTACTGGGACTAAAAATCTTCCATAATTATAAGACATGTCCATCGTGAACAAGAAATGAACTCAATGGTTCAGTTTGACGTCCAGCCACTGTCGTTAAAGGTAGTTTTTTTCTTGCTTGAAGTCTATTTATAAAACAATAATAAATACCTTACAAACTGGGCACAAAAACAAAAATCCCTTTCGTCAAATCTCAAAAAAAACACATTCAAAGATAAATTTGAGACTGCTAAAGATATACAGATTTTCAAACATTCCTCAGTTCATCAGCCCATCCACTACACATCTCAACGGGACGATAACTGGAACAATTAACTTCTACGAACAGATATAGTGAAGGAATAGTAGGTATTATGGAACTAAAATAAAAGAAACAGATAGAATTAGATATGGACATCATTCCCCTCACTCCTTTCATTTACTATCAAATACATACTACTCATTCCACAATTACACAGTAAGGAAAAAAATATATCAATAAATGCAACTTAGTTGTCCATCTCGCGCTTAAATGTTGGAAATTTAAAATTTCCCTGACTTACATGATTTTCTGGAATTCCCTGACTTTTCAGTGGCATAATTGAAAACGTTTCGCCTGTATCTTTACCCTGACCTAATTTTTTTCCCTGACATCCCGGAATCAGAAAGTGTGAACCTCTCGTTAACTATAAATATTTAATGTAATATTCTCCCTTTATGAAAGATACAATAAAAAAATATAGAAAATTTAATCTATAATTAGGATATATATTATGGTCTCGAACTAGGGGTTAGTTCCTGAAGTCCCGGTTATATGGCGACATCGCGTATTAACTTTAACCAATCAAAAAATCATTGATTTATTTTACCTTTGTAAAGGTAAGTAAGATACAGCATATTGTTATTAGCTTAATATAATGTCATAATTGCATGATAAGTTATCAATTTTACAGTCCCACAGTATAAACTTATATGACAGTAATTAAGAATAACTAACATACAGTATGTCTACGTAGTACTAAATTGAAATATAATATAATATATATATATGAATATACCACTATATATATACGATAGATATATATATATATATAATAATATATATATTATGGACAGGCAACCCATCTGAGGTAAGGTCTATGTTCCATATAGCGTTCAAGGT
Source organism: Trachelipus rathkii (assembly GCA_015478945.1). NCBI lineage: Eukaryota > Metazoa > Arthropoda > Malacostraca > Isopoda > Trachelipodidae > Trachelipus > Trachelipus rathkii. The sequence goes on from JABUQX010112211.1 coordinate 5,849, forward strand.
CTCAATTTAGAGACCACGCTAGTTCAGGTTATAAAAAGGTAATAAGTATCACATAAAATTGTATATTAAACAAAGGTTATCATAACTGAACAACAGTACCTAAACGAGACCAAACTAATAGGACATCGATGTAGGAGCACCCTAAACCAACCTAGATAATCTAAATTGCCATAAACGTAGACCTAAGCTAGATATATTGGCTTCATATAACATTAGAATATATATAATATATAATATATATTATATATATATAAATTATTATAAATATATTATATATAATATTTTATATCTACATAAAATAACATCTTAAAATTTAATGTTCCCATTAAAAACTAATTCCCTTATATAGTGAACAACATCAAAGTGCTATCAAATAAATTTTGAAGAATTTATTTGTTAATTGAAACAAATTTCGAAGTCTTCATTGCCTATTTAACAGAATGAAGCAAATAATTGATTTTGTAGCAATTATATTATTTGAAATTAAATTAAAATGACGAAAACGATAAAAAAAAAACTGAATTATTTATGATTACCTTTGAGATTAATGTGGAAGTAATGGCCAATGATGTTCATATTTTGAAAAAACTATAGCCAAATTGATAATAATCGATATGTATATAGGTTAATAAAAATAATAATAGAATATATATTAAACAAATATATAAGTATATATAATAATATTAATATAAATATCTATAATATATAAAGTAATTAATTATTAATATATCATTATATACAACAGCTACTATCAATACACGATAAGAATCAATAATATCAGGCTAACCCTAAGCATATAATCTACCCTTAAAGCAGATACAAACTGACTATTCCTCGATTTGACTCGAATTTTCACAGAAAACATTCCGATCCTCCGTTTGCATCAACCCTCACCGCACTTTAATGTTTAACAAAGTCTTTACATACAGTACCATACACCCTAATTATCATGACCCTCTACAATACCTAATTAATTCTTAAACTGCCGGAAACTTCATTTGGTCCACAATTAATACAGAACTAACAAAGCAGAAGGTAGTGATTTATGTTTCAGCTAAAGCTTCATACAGCATAATCTCTTTATAGTGGTTTTTATAAAAATCAGTATGCGTAATGTTTGCCTAACATCTCTCAAAACGAAATACATTACAATTTTAATTATATTCTTGATATTGGAATATATCTCAGTATATAGATAGTAAGTTCGGAACTAAGCTGATATTTCCTGGAATAAGTTTTTTTATATCTTCATCACTCACTAAGATGACTAATAATATCAAACCGATATATATATTAATATAATAATAAGATATAATTACATTTGTTTAAATATAATATAGAGTAAATATAAGGTAATTCTGTAGAGTCGAAGGATCTTAAAAATGATTATAATAAAAAATAATATAAACAAAAAAGCAATAATATAAAACAGCTTGATATAATAAAAATTTTGAAAAAAGTATAGAACAAATGAAAAGAAAACAAAATATTGTTACATTGAAAAGAAAGCGGAATGAATAATTTTATCCAAATAACAAACATAGGGCAAATGAATAATTGTATAAAAATTAGCAAGCCATGGTCGCAGAACTCCGGCTAGTTACAGCAATAGCTAATCTCAATTGGTCTAGATTTTGCAGGCATGAATCCAGTATTTGTTCAGTTAGACCTACAAGTTACAGTTAAATATTTATAAGTATATATATACAATTCTATATACTACTTAATCAATTTAGACTTTTTATTTTATATGTCCTAACTGACCTCAAGCTGTAGTTTTTTTTTAAAAGAAAATACTATGGGAATGTAAAAACCTTTGAAGGCTAACCTTCATTCTTCCTAAAGGACATCAGAATTTATTCATTATTTTTTATAGAGTCCGATGCAATAATTTAACAGTTTGTTTTCAATTTAACATAAACAACTAAATTTTAATTACTAACATAATTGATTAACAAACCATTTACCATTACCAATATGAGTTAATTAAAAGAGAAAAACGTATAAACCAAGTGAATATACATAATTAATATATGTACTTCTGACTTTAACATCTGTCAAGCATGCTGTCGTGTATCAAACAGATGATAACTTTTCTTAAATTATCAATTTGTATAAGACTCTACTATCACCCTCTACAGACTCCACTCAACCCAATTCCCAGCGCTAGCGCGACTGTCCTCAGTAGAATAGACATGGCATATTGGAGTCACTTTACAAGCATAATTTTTCTCGGAAATGTACCATAGGTTAAGAAATCTAATATAATGTATGATTCCGGGAAACATTAAAACTCGTACAGTATAGAATTATGGGTAACAAAGTACAGAACAGCATTTTGAACAACCGAAGAGGTCCGTGTGCTTATAAGACATCAGCTAGTCTAGCAGGCAGAAGCATTTTATAAACCTTAATTATAAAAAATGTAAAAAGCTTACTAAAATAATTGTTATACAAAATATAAAACTAACTAAAATACTAATGCTAGGAGTAGAAATATTAAAATTACCCATATAATGGCGCACTAGGCCTACTAGACAATTGCAATCATATTAACTTTAATGATTTGTCTTAAACTACTCGTTTAAAATTCGAAAAAAAAGAACTTTGAACATTAGCACTTCAGTAGCATTAATTCCAACTAAAAACTCACCTTATATCAATACAATATTACAATTAAATGATTTACAAAATAATAAGGAAATAACTATGACAATTTATTACTAAACAGCGCCGCGGACACTAAACATCATAATCTAGAAACTATGAATGTATAGATAGATACTACTTGCCAGATCTGTGATGCCTTGAAAGTAAAAACTGTAAAACCGCAAGAATTTTCTCAGTTTAGAATTTTTCTCTAAATTATTATATTCAATATTCATCACATGGTAGACATGTATTTTTTTTTAAAAAAAGAAAATTTCCTTAGTAACTATATCAAAACTATGTGTTATAACCAAAACAATATCTCCCTTGACTTTTCTTTACAAAAAAAAATGTGTGGAAAATTATATCAAGTATATAGGAGCGGTCACGAACCGAATTAAAACAAAAAGAAAAATGGTAAATACTCTTTCGATGCAAATATTCTGAAATAAATTTTAAGATTCAATGAAAAACATCTACGCTGCTGTAAAAGTTAATCTAAGTTAGATTTAAGACAAGTTTTTACCTTTCTGGAATTATGCTAGAAGCTTGTCACTAAACAATTACTTAAAAAACTACTACTACTACATGCTTGTATTCGGTAGTTGTAATTGGATTTACATTTTTATATACCGCATTAATATTTAATCCAAAACAGATTTCTGATAATCTTACTAAAAACGGATTAATTCTTCATCTGAAATTCTTACAACCTGGCCAACAACACCGAGAGATGTCACAGAAAGAAAATTCAAAGAAATCGTTTACCATTGGTCTGAGGATCTTTTCTTGGGGAAGATGCATTATTATTAAGATGAGGTAGAAGTAGAATAATATTAACAAAGTTTGTAGCTAACTTGCACAGTATAAAAAGAGGCTGGATAAGTACATGAGTGACTTGGGTATTGTATTTTAGGGTGTATTCCACAGTTATCTGGAAATGAATCCTGCTATAGCAAGATTTGCATGAAAGCCAGTAAAAATCTTTAAGAATCTTAGTTTTCGTAGAACGGGATACTTGGCTGCAAACCAATATCATCTGAAGTATATACAAATGCATATATTTGTTAAAATCTAATTTAATAATTCAATTATTTTATTCTATCAGTTAACTTAATAAATACATAAAAATTGTTTGAGGAAAAATAAATTAAAACTTAAGCGACAAAGAAAATATCTAAAATTTAGCCACAAATATCATTAAAATATTGGAAAACGGAAAATACTAGTAAATGAAAGACTCGAATTCGATAATATTTTCTTGATTTAAAGCTAATATACTGTGAAAAATATTTTGTTATATATTATATAAGGTAAGTAATAAATTATGCACAAATTATACTTGAGTAGGAATGTTGATAAGCGTATTAATACAAGAGATTAACCACAGATTAGGCGCCTTCCTAACTCTCCAGTGTATATTTATGTAAAAAAAAAGCCATTCAATTCGTTCAAGATTATAATAAAGAAAAATTGGATTGCATCTCACATTTGAGAGAGGATATATTATTTCATAAAACTAGAATTATTTTTTATTCTTTTTATAAAAACCTTTTCTCGAGATTTACATAACTCTCTGAATGGTGGGATATAATCTTCCTTGGTTTAAAAAAAAATATTCATATAAATAAATGTATTAAATTACATTTTTATTTATTTTCCTCCATAAAAATAAAAATAAAAATATAATTAGGGCAACTAAAAGTTGAGGGTTGTAAGATAATTTAGTTAGAGAACTTAGTCAATGAATGAAGAATATAATATAAACGATTATTAGATTTTTCTATAAACACGTAACTCAAAAATTTATATCGATTTGAATATCAAAACTAGTTTTACTCGCTGCAAAAATGTCCCTTTCCCTTTTATTTTTGTTGGCACTTGCCACACGAAAAACTTGAGGTTTGATAACATTGGCAATTAATACTTTCAAACCGCAAAGCCGAAAAAGATGCGCGTTTGAAGCAACGAAAGCGGCGAAAAATCTAGCTTTTCAAAAATATTAATGCTAAATTGGATTCTTAACTACAGTTTTTTATAAATATTGAATTGGGTAAAATTATACTTTCAACACCAACAACACGCCGAAAAAGATGCCGTGAAGCACAAACGGCGAAAAATCTAGCTTTCAAAAATATTAAATTGCTAAATTGGATTTTTTCATTTTTTCAGTAAAAATATGAAAATTGGCAAATTTAATCTTCAAAATCCAACGCCAGAAAAAAGTCCGGAAGCACGAACGCGAAAATCTCGCGTTTTTCAAAATATTAAATCGCTAAATTAGATTAGTTTTTTATAAATTTAAATTGGCAATAAACTACTTTTCAATATTCAAACGTTCGGGACAAAAGATACTATGAAATGCACGCACACGGCGAAAAATCTTCTTTTCAAAAATATGGAGGTTGCCTAAAATAAGATTTTCACGTTTTTCATAAATATTTAAAAACACGCCGAAACTGGCCATCGCCGAAGCAGGGCCACGCCGAAGAAGGGCCACGCCGAAGCAGGGCCCCGCCGAAGCAGGGGCCACGCCGAAGCAGGGGCACGCCGAAGCAGGGCACGCCCGAAGCAGGGCCCACGCCGAAGCAGGAGCCACGCGAGCAGGGCCACGCCGAAGCGGGGCCACGCCGAAGCAGGGCCACGCCAGCAGGGCCACGCCGAAGCAGGGCAACGCCGAAGCAGGGCCACGCCGAACGCAGACCGGTGAAACGTTTCAGTTCCTAATTTTATTGAATCGAAAACTTCGGTCCATTATGCACTAAAATATGCATACTCGATCGAATGTAGGAACTCGTAGGCTTCGTCGTATTCGGTTGTAGATCTTCGCCCGTTTCAGTTCCTCAACATATCAACTCAATTTCTTAGTTTTTTATTTAGCGAATGAACTAGTTTCAATTTTGTTTATCGCACGAGCGAGACTAGTTTCAATTTTTGTTTATTGGCATCCCACATCCCGCCCCGGCCGGTGAGCGATACCTCGTTTTGACTTTCACTCACGAAAAAATGTTTATTGAATTTGCTGTTCGAAAGAAAATCTATTATCCTCTAAATATACATATTCCTGGCTA
>JABUQX010112212.1:0-48004 GCA_015478945.1 Trachelipus rathkii
TGATATATATATATATTATATATATAATATATAATATTATATTATTTAATATATATTATTTGTAAAGGTTATTACACGGCAATGTAGGGGGCTCGAGCCGACGGGGAACACAGGGGGGACGTTTTTTCCATACCCCGTTAGGGGAGGGCGGAGGAACCCCCGCAGACACCCAAATACCAAATAGTGGGGGTTCCGGAGGACCCTCCCCGGAGGGGGGGAATTAGTCCTACCCCGTAGTTCCCCGGAAGGCGAGAGACCCCGGTATACCCTTCCATCGGGGCGGTTATACCCTTGGGTATTCTTTTAGTAAAAGAAAAAAAAGCAAAATTTAATAGAAAGTATTTTATTTTTAACGAGTAAAACCAATAAAAGGTTCTAATAGGCTCTCTAAATCATATTACTATAATTATTAACCATAATATTTTTATTTTTTATTTTTTTTCATTTTCCTATCTAAAAAGTTTTACCAGTATTCCAAAAATGTATTCCTTTTTCGCTGTAGCTATTTGTAGTTTTTGAGATATATTTTTTTTCTTTTTTTTTTCTCTTTTTTTTTACATTTTTCCTCCCTAAAATTGGACCAGCCATTTCCAAGCCAATCTGTACCTTCCTTACTCCTTGTGTGCTCTTGTACGTTTTTTGACCCGAATATCGCCGACTTCCGATCGCTAGTTAGCCCGCTCATGTAAGAACCCCCCCACCTCTATCACCATTATATATCTACAATACCCCCAACTCCTATCATATAATACTAACATATGAAAAAGAAACTACCAATCATCCACTAATATATACATACTAAATATAAGATATATTATATATTCAATACACACTTCACTCACTATACTATATACTATAGAATCACTATCATATACTCATATATACCCCTATACACCCACAAATACTAACCTCTTCACCACAAAATATCACTCAAAATACCTAAACTAAATCACCTCTATCCCCAATAAATATATACTCAAATAATACAAAACCCTATTACCCAATCATATATTATAGTACGACTTAAGAAATCAATGAAAACAAAATAACGGAAATCATAAGCATATAAAGAGAATTTCATAACAAAACTATCATTAAGTTTATAGAACTAACTTTAAAAAAATATAAAGAAATAACCCCTTAATCCCTACCAACAAAAAAACAAAACAAAAATTTTCCCCTCCTCCCCCACCCAAAACAAAACAAAAAAACTCCGAAATGATTAAAGATACGTCCATTATTCAAAAAACATTCACTTTATGAATCAAAACGTAATTAGTGGAAATACATATTAATCTGTGAATTATTTTTTACAAAATAAATCTTGAAACCAATCGAACTAAATTAATTAATTAACAATAAACTGAGGAACCAGATCAAAATTGCTGTACAAAAAAGGTATGAATAAAAGCAGGACAACCAACATTGAGAAAGAAGGAAGGAAGAAAAGGCTTTCATTTTCGTAAGCACCTTACAAGGAAATTCATAAAAATATAAGCCTCGTATTTAAAAATTCTTAATTGCAGAAATGCCCAAATTGAGAATATAATAAATACTCACTACTCTACCTACCACTCATACTACATCATCATAGCTATTATATATATATATATATTTTCATTAGTATATGAATAAAATATAAAAACCACTAACTCACTATATATATAATAATATATAATATACAAATCATAAAACTAATAGATATAAAATAATATAATATAAAAAATTAACAAATAACAATTTGTTCCTTAAAATATTTAAATTTATTTCCCATATCACCAAATAAATCATATCAACTATATTATCGCAGAAAAAATTATAAACAAAAAAAACAATACATATAACTCCGAACATACTCATATATAATACATTATACTAACAAAAAATAAATAAATACTTAATAACTATATATAAATAAAATATAATAAATATATTATAATAAAAATAATAATAAATATATATATATAATATATATATATATATATATAATTATATTATAATAATATTATATATATAAGAAATATTTAGATAAACTGAAATTATCAAAATGAGTTGCATATTATAAATGATAATTGAATGAAAATTTGATCTTTTTGTTGTCGAACCAAAGAATATATATAAATTTTAATATACTAAAAATATTATAAATATTATAATATAAATTATATTAATAGATAATTTGATGAAGGTCTTTTATATAAATATGAAAGTAAATATATAGAGAGAAGAGAGAATAGAAAATAAAATTGAGAAAAGAAGCAGACACCGATGATGGTTTTCAAGAAAACAAATGAACTGAAAAAAAATTTAGAAAGGAGCGAAATAAGAGAAGAGAGAGAAAGAAGACGAAACGAGAGAGAGAGTTCGCAAAGAGGCAAGGGGCCTTTCTTCCTTTCGCCGTTAGGGATTTAAAGAACCCTCCTTGTTTGAAATCAGAAAGAAAATGGCCACCGTAATTTAAAGGCAAATTTCCCCAAACACGTCCTTTGAAAGAACTAATAATTTAAATATCCAGTCGGTTCTTGTTACCTACTGATATATCTTTATATGTAAAGATTACTAGACAACCGCCTCAAAAACGCAGTCGAGTAGCATTATGTGTCGACTTTAAGCGCTTCTTCAGTCACACCGAACTCGTTTCTAAAAAAAAAACAAAATAACCAAAAAAAAAAAAAAAAAAATTTTTCAAAAAAAAAAACTCCGAAATCTGTAACCATGTAGCGAATTATACCTATATCCATATATTGAAAAACAACTTTACCTATATTAAAAATGAATAGCCTAATAATAAAACCCTAAAATATGATAAAAATCTAGAAGTAAACTAGTATAACAATATATCCACAGAAGAATTGTAATAAATAATATAAAATTAAAAAAAATATATAAAAAAATATATAAAAAATAACTAAAATAAATAGCAAAAATAAAAAATCAAAAATTCAATAAAATATATTAATAAAAAAAAAAATAAATAAATAATAATATAATAATATAAAAAATAAAATAATTAAAAAAAAAATAATATAATAAAAAATATAAAAAATAAGATAAATAAAATAAAATAAATATATATAAAAAATTCAAACATACAAAATAAAAAATTATATAATATTTAAATATAATAATTAATAATATATATAAAAAATAAATAAATATATAAAGTATGTATATAAAATAAAAAATCATGTAAATTTTTGGGCTTTTTATTATGTGACAGATAAATTATTCATTTATTTTTTATTGATTTCATAATTTTATTTTTATATCATAATACATAATCAAAAATTGAGTCAAAATAAGGTTTATATAGTAAAAGTATTTAAATAATAAAAAAGGAAAAAAATTATTTATAAAGTCATGTATATCTTAAAAGGAATTCTTAGACGTTTGGACAGCCGCCAACAAGACAAAAAATATGCGTTCGAGATATTGATTTATGAAAGTGCATAAAAAAATATTCTCCGAACCCAAAAAAAAGAAATAAAATAGTGTTTGTGTGATAGAAACTTTTATATATTAAAGTTGTAGAAATTTTAAGAATACAAACTTTGACACAAGCAAATTCATAGCTTGCGATTTCAAGGCATGCGAATCGATTCAATATTAGGTTAGGTTGCGTTAATATAATATTGTAGTGAAAGGATGGAGAATAATTTGTTAGAATATCACAAATTCAATATAATATGAAAAACAAAATACCCTAACTGAATTTTTTTTTTACCCCAAAAAAATTATATTTTATATTATCCACTACACCTTGAAATTTCTTTTTCACTCAAGGGGCAAAGCATCTGAAAATAGCCGATTTATCTCTCAATTATGCAAAATCAAGCAGTTTTGGAAAACTTAAACTTCTTGTTCAATCTAATTACTTAATACTATTCATATTATCGTAACCTTCTCAGAAAACTAATACAATACTTAATTAATTAGCTAGTACGACATATTAAATATATTTAATAACATAACACCTGAAAAACTAAAACAATGCAAAGTGAACTAAATTATAAATATGGAAATGGAAATTAAGTAATGAAGTGGCACAAAAGTAAAAAACGAAGAGCAACAGAGCGCACTGATGAGCAACAATGAAAGTATATAGTACAACTATCAAACATATACCTAATCAATATAATCATAACAATATATACATACCCCCAAAAAAAAAATAATAATAAAATTAAAACTATAAATTTATGCTAATTGTTAGTTTCCTAATGCCTATCCTCTCCAATATACCATCCCATAATATATATTTAATAAAAATTTTTATTTATTTATTTAACCATAAAAAAAAATCTCTCAACCTCAACGGAATTTCCTGCTCCTTTGAGAACTCCTCCTTACAATTACAGAAAGAAGCAGAGAGAGATAAAAACAAGAGACGAGAAGAAGAAGAGAGAGATGAACGAGAAGAAGAAAGAGAGAGAAGAAGAGAGAGAAAAGAGAGAAAACAGAAGAGAGAAAGAGGAGAAAGAGATGAGAAAGAGAGAAAAAAGAGAGAGACCGTAAAATTTGTAAGGAAAGAAAGGAAAAAAGAGAGTGAGTAGCATCGATTTTCATTAAGATATCCTTGAGGGTAACTTTTGCACTCTCTCATTGTCAAATTCCGCTCTTAAACACTAATTAATGGTGGGCTTATTTCAAATAACTTTAGATGAAATGAACAAGTACCGAGAAAAAAGAGAACAATTTTCGGTTTGTTTCTTTGAGGATTAAAAAAAATACACCCACAAGTTTCCTCAAGAAAAATCTGGTAGGGAATGGAAAACGTTTGGAAATGCGATCTTTTTCGGATTAAAAGAATAAAATACTTTGCTAGTGATTTAATTCTTGGATCATTTTCAGATCGCTTAAGTTTTGTAATAATTTAGCTGTATGACTTTGTTCATTCGATATTCCGAAAATTATTATATTTATTATTATATATTATTATTATGATATATAATATTATTTATATATATATTATAAATTATTATTTTATTGATTATATATATAAAATTATAAAAAAATTACATTCTTATTATCTAATTAATTATTTTTAATTAATATTATCTATTAATTATTATTAATCTATTATTTTCACAGCCACCGAAAAATAAAAAACAATTATTAGCATTATAAAAATTTTATAGGTTTTAAATTATTCATCTATACTCTAATAAAGTAAGTAATAACAACTCCTAAGAAGACGCTATATCGGCCATTGATATCAGTTGGTCCAGCGATCTTCTCTGTCTCTCCAAGCCCTAAAAGGTCTATAAACCCTATACATTCCAAGCCAGAAAGCCTATATATATCTCAGGCAACAAACGCAAAACGGTTGAAAGAACACCAGTCTCGAGTCCTTATAACACCCCTCATTAACTGAGTTCAGGGCTTCTCTCGCCCTAATTAGAATAGAACCCGACAAAATCTCCTCCCTAACAACAAATATAATAAGACCTCAAAAACCTCCATTCTACCATAGAGCCTCCTCCAGAAGGACCTCCTCGTCTCCTTCAGGGCGCTCACCCACGAAGAACATTACCAGAACGCTGCGCGCACAAGAAGCAAATGCCAAAAGCCAATAGGGAACAAGCGCACGGGTCGCTAGCCTTGTCGCCCTAATTATTTATAATCCTCTAAAAATACCCACCATAATATCTATATACTATATAAATAATATACATCAAATATATATAACCGAAAATTAGCATTGCAAGTAAATAACCCAAATAACCCATATATAATAAATATAAAACTCACCCTGATATGATATATATATATATATACATAATATTCCTAAGCATTTCACACATCAGCACAAATACATCCCACACCACATCAATATATATTATAATAATCACTACATCAATAATATCATAAACATACCTAACTCATCATACCGAATTCCTAATAAAGTAAACCATAGAAACATACTAACAAAAAATCAAAAGTATATACATACATATATATATAATCATAACAACCTTAAATAATAATACTCCATAAAAAATAAACTCACTAAGATAAAACCTCCTATAATAATTACAGTACTACCTATTATAATATACCACTATTATTATCATAATATATATAGATAATATATAATTATAAATAATATATAATATACAATATATAAATAATAATAAAGTAATAAAATAAAACTATATAATATTTAATATATATAATAAATATAATATTACTAATTATACTCATAATATTATATTATATATATATTTATATAAAATAATATATAAATAAATATACTGAATATAATATATTTATCATGCTATCAATTAAATATCAACGTTTTACTTTAATTCAGAATTTAAATGAAACGATAATAAAGATTTAATCTTAAATTTTTTATAACTAGTGTCGATAATCTACCCATTGGCCATACATCTTTATATTTAATAGTTTATAAAATATTGCAGCACCATATTCCTTCTTCCCTCTGGTGCCACACTCCATTAAATTATCTTGACGATAAGGGAGTCCCATACATAGTAATTCTAGAAAAACTTTTAGACAAAAATCAAAATACTTGGGGTCCCATCGGACATTTTTAAATAAATATCGCTCAATTTGCCTAAAAAGTTTATAAAATTAGTTCACATATTATTATTATTGATGAAAATTGAATAATATAATAGATAAATAAATAATTAAATAGCTCTTTTTCTCAAGCTTGGAAAATAATTAATTAATTATCAAAACTTACTGATTCTAATGAACAAAATTAAAAATGCTTGAAAGAGTAATGAAAGTAAGCAAAACTTCATCATCTGCTGATAAAAGTTCTTAATGCATTATTTCTTGATAATTCGCTAAAAACTCACTCGTCCCCATCTCCCACAATACACATACTCCACCCCAAATATAATTGCAATTATAAATAATATTATTAATATAATAATTTAATATAATATATAAATAATATTAAAATATATAAATATAAATTATAATATATATATATATAAGTAAATTATATAATATATATATGTAATAAATATATAATAATAATAATATAATATAATATATAATAATAAATAATATAACTATAAACACACTCCCATAATATATGTATGATGTTTAATAATATTAATCACATAAAAAACAAATATAAACACAAAATAACCCTCCGATAATACACTAAAGTATATATAGTAAATCATATAAAGATTAACTCCATAGGTCTCTACTAATATTAACTAATAAATACAATACATAAACATAAAATAATAAATCTGTACCCTAAATATAATAATATACCACCAATAACAACTTAAAAACTACTACTATATAAACAGTATCAGTAAAACCATAATAATAAGATTATCGCAAATAACTTACCATAAATGATCGATAAAATATATAATAATATACACTCATATTATATATATAACTCAACTAACTAATAATAAACCTATAACCTATATCAAAATGACACTACTAATATTATCAATAATATAAATAATTATAATATACCTAATTAAGAAGTCACTAATAAATAAACAATACGCGTTAATAAGCTCACCTCAACTACCTATAACAACCCTAACTCCCAAACTATAAACTATAAAGTAGTATAGCTAAATACCAACTAATACTCCTATTAAACATATACACTATGACAATATCCAAGCATAATATTAACAATAATATCTCACACATTCTGAAAGCTACTATCACTAACTATCAAACACAACTCTATAACTACCTAAATGTACTAATACTATATATATACTCTAAAACATATAATAATTACATAATAATAATAACATACTCGATAATAAATAATATTCCACAATAAAATAAATATTATAATGAATAATTAAAAAAAAAAACCCACCAAAAAACCAAAAAACCAACCACCAAACACCCAAAACAAACCTATTATACATTATATTTAGAATATAATAATATATATAATATATATATATTTAATAAATTAAATATTAATTAAAATAACATAATAAAAACTCCTATCAATAATAAATCAATATATATATATTATATATATATTAAATAATTGTATATCAAATTTTCTCACTGCTCTCAAATGATATATATATATATATAATATAATCTCTCAACTATAAAATTAATATCATATAGCTACATCACAATAGAATAAACTAATATATAAACTATCAGTAATAAACTCACAATACCTCATAAATAGATTATGTACTTATATAAAAACCCTATATAGGCCTATATTATATAATGTATTAATTTATAGTAAACAATAATAAAATTACACAAAACCCTAACCTACCTATAATACGTACAATACTCACTCAACATAGTTCACTATATATATTATCAGAAACATCTAAATACCGTATCACCCATAAACATCATTCACTCTATATAATCTGCCATAATCACCCTATATATATTATAATGCACTAGATATTATATAATATAATTATAAATATATATATAATATAATATATATAATGCTATAGAATGAGAAAATATTATTATACCTCATACTATATCTACTCAACAATAATAATTATAAAAAAAGACCAAAAATAATATATAACACATACATACCTATATCCTCTCACTCAACCATCCATATATACTATATATATCATATGATTATACACTAACCTCTACTATATATATATATATATACATATAAACAATAATATCTACGTATATATATACTATACCTCCTAAATAATAATATATATTATAACTCCCAATACTATATATAACACCGTAAATAGCTAATACCTAAATACCCCTACTATTCATTAACTAGCCCGTCAACGCTATCCTAATTAACCCTCATAATAAATATCAGTATAACTTTAAACGAAAATAATATATAATAATTAATAAATACGAATAATCTAAACTAATTCATCCAAATAATATAATAAAGAATTATTATTCACATACCAACATATATAAACATATAATCATTAACTATATAAGCACATAATATAACATACCTAATCATAACCTAATCTTGCCCTATACAATCTATATACATCAAGAATATTACTATAATATATAACAAAAAAACATATACCAAAAAAAAATATATAAATAAATAATAAAACACAGTAAATATACCTCAACACAGTATTATATATATATATAAATATAAATAATACCCTCTTAACAATACAATAATATAACTACTAAGGAAGTTCACCATAATAGGTTAGAACTAACAATAAAATAAACTAATATCATTACCAAAATATATAATATATATTAATATACGAGTTTAATAAATTGAAAAAGAGAAATAAAAATACATAGAAAAGCATTGAAATTTGAGAAGCATGTTATATCATTCTCAATAATATTTTGTAAGGAGGAATAGAAGCAAGAGAATGAATAAAGCCAAAGCCAGAAAAGAAGGAAAAAGTAGTAATTATTTTTAATAAATATGTTATCATCTGACAACTTTTAAGATATAATTTTACCATAAAACTGTTTCAATTACTCACCTGACTCATTCCCATGAGTTTAATTAATAAAAAAGATAAACTGTATATATAAAGGCCTTCCTTTAATTTACAAATATGTTATTTGAGATAAAGAGAAGCGTGAGTTTAAGAAACGTTGAGATATAAAAAAGTTATCCCTTGGATAATAAATATATAATAAATCAAAATAATATACCTAAAAAAATAAAAAAATATAATATAAATATAATAACAATATAATAACTATATATATACACATACCTAATATATACACCTAAAAATCACCTCTCAATATAACACCCTAACCAATCAAATAAATACGTATCATAAATAACCTAAATATATAAGACCCTACTAATATATTTACTACCATATAATATTCCAACATATTAAATAAAATAAATTATAATACAAAAATATAAAAAATTTTGTTAGGATCATATACTAAAATATATAAAATATAAAGAGGCAGAGGACTCCATCATCACCTTCCAACCGAAAGTCACTCAAACACAACCTATATTTGATTTGAGTGTAGTAGGTGTGAAACAAAATACTCTAAAAATAATACTTATATTATCACCTTTACTATTAATTCCCATTAATGTTTCCTCCTATAAATACCCCCTTTAGTCTGTACTATTCAGCCCAAGTTCCCGATTAGTCTAGACCACTTGATATCTAAAAAACTAATCATAGCTTCAACCAAGAAAAGACCAACTTGAACTACTCATTTTTTGAAATCTCAGACGAACCATCCTTTACCAATGCCATCAAACAAAAAATTCATAACCTAATCATTCCACATTTAATAAACTTACCACCTCTCAAAATTAAAGAAAGTATCGTACGTGTCCAAAAATCTATTAGTTAAACATTAACATACACCTACAATAAACAAAAAAAAACGCTATTTCTCTTCTCTAATAAAATTTAGGAAACTAATATAAAAATCATGAAATTTTATATATTTGGCATATTTTATACAATGTTAAACAAATACTGAATGGTATATTATCTTTTAAAAATTATTGTTTCCCAGACACTTAACGTGATAAATGTATTATACCTAAAAAATAAAACTGTAAAAATAAATAAATCATCATAAATCCTTCTGACTAACACTATCTTTCGATTTTTCAAATGATATTCACATCCTACAAAATATCTCACATGAAAGAGAAAATTCGCTCAGTACAATCAACTAACATATATTGTTATTATTATTTTTCATTCTAAGAATATTCACTATCTTCACTTCTTCCAAAAGACATCTCAAAAAATCGATAATCAGCTAAATTATATCAAAAATTATATCAGTTTCTTCAAATGTCGCTACCGTATTGTTTTTTAGACATAGGCCGATGATGCAGATGACCCATACATATATTTTACCTAAAATAGAATAAAACGATAGATTGAAATTTTTTCATACATATTATTATTATCTTATATTAAGTTGCTGTGTTTAATTAGATTTTTTGTTTGAAAAAATATAAATATGAAAAAATAATAATATTAATAATAATAAAAGAGTAAATTAATACTAAAATAATAATAATAAAAGATAAAAAAAAATAAATAATAATAATAAATAATAAATAAATTAAATATTTAAAAACAATAATAAATATAATAATAATAATATTTATTATTAATAATAATAATAATAATAATAATAATAATATAAATATAATATTAAAATAATAATGATAATAAATTATTAATAATATCAATAAAAAATATATTACATCAAATATTACCATAAACACAAATGAAAATATAATAATAATAACAATATAATAGTAATAATAATAATAAATTATATAATTTATTATATTATTATTATATATTATTATTAAAATATTATTATTATTATATTATATATTATTATATATTATATAAAAATTATATTAATTATTATATATGTATTATTTATTATATATTAATATGTCATTAATTATTATTATTATTTTATATTATTATTAATATTTACATAAATTTTATTATATTCTAGATTATTAATTATATTTATTATTCATATAAAATTAGCATATATATTTTAATGTTTCAAAATATCTTAATTATTTTTTATTATTATTATTATTATTGTTTTCAATCAATTATATTTTTATAATATTTACCAATTTTGATTGCTAAATAATTATTGGTTAATTATAATATATTAATATATTATTAATTATTATTTATTATTTATTATATTATTATTATTATTATTAATTATATTATTTTGTTATTAATTTTTATTATTTATTAATTATATTAAATATTATTATTAATAATATTTATTATAATTATTATTATATATTATTTATTAATTAATTATATATATAATCTAATCAATTAATTATATTATCAACGTCCACAAATATATTAAATTAATTATATAAAATTATTATTATTATTATTATTATTATATAATATACCTTAAATTTATTAAATATTATTATTATTAATTATTATTAATTATTCCCATTTATTTATATACATAAATTCCGGCCAATACATTTAGATTTCCGATTCCAATTAATTAAATTATTGGTAATTCCAGCTGTATTAAAATCATTGACTTTGTTAATTATTATAATTAATTTTTATTATAGAGGATTATTATTATCTCATTATTAAATAAATATTATTATTTACTTAATTATTATTTATTATATATTATTTATTATTAAATTAATCATATATACAAAATATATATTATTATTTATCTATATATTATTATATTATATATTAAATTATTATTAATTTTTTATTTATAAAATTATTTTAATTCGAAAATATGAAAAAAAGTGTTCCAATTTGTTAATGGTATTAGCATACAACATTATATTATATATTATTAATTTATTATTATTATTAATCCTTGTACGTGTTATTGAAGAAAATCATTTTTTAAATATTTTTTACTATAAAATGAAGGCATTATATAAAATGTTTAATTATTAATAATAACTATTAATTATAATCAATTAGTGTGTATTATTATATTATATTTATTAATATTATTATTTATTCATAAATGATAAAATTATTATTATAATAATTATCTACCATTATTAATATATAATTATTAATAATATTATTAATTATAATATATAATTTATTTTATATATTATATAATTTTATCATTTATTATATTATATATTTTATTTATAAAATATATATATAAAATAATATATATAAATATTATATATAAATATCATATAATAATATTATAAATAATAATATATAAATATAATATATTCTAATAATAATATAAAATAAATTAAAAATAATAAATATATAAATATAATTATAATAATAAAATATATTATAAAATACATATATTATAATAAATATATAAATAATATATAATATAATAATTAATTAAATAATAATTATAATTAATATATATTAATATATTTATTTTAATTATATTATTTTGCCTTAACACTTTTTTCCCGCTTTGAAGCGGGTAGTGGTTACGATACAGCCTCTCTCATTTCCAACACTTCACCCTCATCTCGCCCCCCACCCACACTATCCTCCACCCCAACTCTTTCTTCTTTCCGCCTAAAAGCACAAACCTTACCACTCTTCTCCCTCAAAATACCCTGCCCTCACTCCATAGCATCTCCTTTATATTCCATCCATCCACCTCTCTCTCTAGAGTCTACCATCGGGGCTCTGGAATTATGCTGCTTCCTGCAACTCCCCAATCTCCTTAAACCACTCTTGTCCTCCATTCTCACTAGATGCCCACTTACCATCCTTAACATTCCCTTCTCCGGCTTTCCCATTCCAAACCATGAATCCTTCCAATCACATTCCTCCTCCCACCACCTATATCCTAATACCTCTTTCTGCTAACACCCACAAACCGACTCTCAACCCACATTCATCTCAATATACTCCCTCCAACGTTTTCTGGACCTGGCATTTCAACCCCACGGTTTCACACCCATACAACACCGCTGGGACACAAATTTTTTCAAACATACTTATCTACTTTACTGTGATAATCCCCCCTTCCATAATTCTCTCAGACCTAACCTCAAGCTTCTACATTCCATTCTCACTCTCTAATGTTCTATATTCTCTCCTTAACATCCTAATCCCCCCCTTATTACCCAAAATCCATCCCTAAATATCTAAAAATCTTACTTCTTCCAATACTACACCCCCTACTCTACCTAACTAACCCCATCCCCCCTCCTCTCTTTCCCTCCTCATCAAACACTAAACACTTTAAACTCTTACCTTGGATTATTTTAAGACCCACTTTATGTCCAACACATTCATCTCAAACTCCCTCACCAAATATACCTCGCACCTCCGCGAATTACTTCGCCAAAATAGGGCAAAGATCGTCCGGCAAACAGTATCTATGTTCACTTCCCTAATCATATCATTCCCATATCATTTAAATTCCACCCCCCTCCCCATCCTCACCATATTTCTCTCTGCAAACAACTACCATATAAAACAAATTGAACTAAGCCACAGGGCGACATAACACAACCCACCGCCACTCATCCTAACCATCATCCCCGCCAAACAATCATCACCTCCCCCTCCTCAACACTTACTACACCCAAACATCCCATCCTAAACATAAAATAAATTACCTATTGAAAACGCAACCTCCATACCTCTTAACTATCTTACACCCCAACTCCATTTTCTCCAACACCCTCCACAATTACCCCCTCTTTGCCCTCTATCATATGCCTTTTCTCTAAATTAAAAAACACCCATTCCACTTTCCCTTCCTCTCATATAAACTTGTCAAAACCACAAAAATCACTTATAGTAGTAAACACTTGGTCCACACAACTCCTACTGTCCACTCGCCTAAATACCTCCATTGTTCATTCCCCCATTACTCGCCCTCCGATAGTAACCTCTCACTCATCTCAATCAGTAATATGTCGCCATTACACTTTTCCCTACCACCCTAAAGCAAACAAATTTACCTCAATAATAAAAAATTTCCTCAACACCTTTCACATCCTATTCCCCTTTCCCCTATAATTACAGAGGGGAAACCAAAACAAAAAAACCATCCTACCCAATCCTGTAGAGTAACCTCACCAACTCCCCAAATCAATATTATATATATAACCCTATACAGCCAATTACTCCACCCACAAAATACCTCCCTTCTGTAAAACATTTTCCATTACTCACTAACCAAGCCAGACCATGCGAGACTTACCCTGTTATTTTTCCTTTATATACAGACCCTAAAATAATTTCCATATCCATTGTATTTCATCCTCCCCCTTCCCTCCCCCATATTCGACATCCCACATTCATCACCTCTTGACACAATCTTCCTCCCTCCCCCACACCCACCTTCATTTCAATATCTCACTAAAATACTCCCCCCTACATCTTCCAACTCACCCAATCCTCTCCAATCCATACCATGCCACCCACATCATCACCCCTAAAAAAGTGCCTCTCCACCCCAATCCCCTCCAATTAACTTCTATCCTTTTATTTATCTATACTTCTTTCCCAAAATTAGATACAGTTGCTCCCCGATTCAACAATTTTCCGTACCACTTTCATACAAACCAAATATACATTTTATTGCATACTTCTCATTACGGCCCTCTCCACCCCCACCCTCTTTGCTTCCACTCTAAACCCTCTAATTCCTCCCAGCTTCCCTCTCTCCTACTCCACCATTATTCACATTAAAGCAACACTACCATATATCCTGCCTTTCCCCACCTAAACCTTCACCTCTCATCCACACATATATCGCTCCCTTTACCTTCTGCTATGCACCCACCCCTTATTATACATCACACATACCCTCATTAGGCCTTCTATCAAACACTACTGAACCTCATATAAATCTCATCCAACCACTCCACCACTACCAAACTCTCAACCCAAATTTCCCGATTCCCTCTCACGTCTCTCTCACCATAAGCCCTCAATAACCTCTACCTGAAACCTCCCATAAACTACACCACTGTCTCCATCCAATTTTTACCACCTTATTTTCAACTTCTACTCTCCTCATTTTTCTCCCCTTTCCCTAAACGTCCAACACATCTTAACCTCACCACCCTATTATCCTAGAAACCACCCAAATTATGTGAATTCCAGATATTCCCCCTCCCCGCCTCCTCTAATACATATTACATCTATAATCTGCCTCATATCAACTTATACCCATTTACACACATACATAAATCCAAAGTTACCGACCCTACCCCCCCGTATATCTCACTCTTCCATGTATAATTACTGATTTTTTCACTTTTTTTTTTGCAACCAAAGTATCCCACACTATACATTCTTCTTTCAAACACACACCTCTTAACAGACTATTTCTCCATTAAACATTCCTCTCCCTACCCCAAAAGGTCCTATTATTTCTTCCACCCCCTTCCCTTCCCACTCCTCATTCAAATTCTCCCAATAGACAAATTTTATATCATTTACCCCGAAACTTATTTCCAAACACTCATTCAACTCACTTCCAAAAACCTTTCGTCCTCCTCCTCCCTCGCTCATTCACTGGTGCATATGGCGCATATAAAAGCCCACTTTCCCCCCCGGATTCACTTTTACCACACATTATCACTCGAACATCACCTGGCTGGCAACAAACCTTACCTTAAATTCCCACATCTCTTTCCACATAAACTAATCCCCAACCCTTCCCTCGAACCCTACACTCTCTCACTCCCCTGATAATCATTACCCTTTGTATTTTATCCACAGGTCCATCTCCTTCTATTCCCTTCAGCTTAGTTTCTGATAACACTAAACATCCAAACCTTTTTTTCTTCAAACATATTAAACCCCATCTTCCTTACCCTCATATCAAATCCATCGTTTACCCCTGCTCACGTTTATACAATCCCCACCCCTAATTAACCCCTCTCTACCTCCCATCTTTATCACTTCTTCTATATATATACTCACCAGAGGCTAGCAAACAGCTTCTTGTGGGGACTCCCAACCCTGGCAACTTCCCAAAACACACTTTAGAGTCCACCCACCAAATGGAAACCTTCCACCCAAATATACCCACAGCATAACATCAATACAAACTAAACACATAAAGAAATGGTTACAAATGAACAAATATAACAACCGTTCTAACACCTAATACACTCTGATCAAATCCTAAAAAAATATATTTATTCCAATATCAATTTTAAATTCTTTTCTACTTCTTTGTCCATCATCCAAAAAAATATAATAATAAAAAATAATATATAATATATATATATAATATATAAATAATCTAATAATATAAATAACTATAAATATACTATATATAAAATTATATATATATAGTACTAATATAATATAAAATATCATATACAAATAAATATAATTATATATATATGGTATATATAAATTTTTTTATTCATATTTATTCAGCAAAATAAAATAAAAAATAATAAAAACTAAGTGTAAGATAGTAAGTATGTAAGAATAATAAAACATAGTAGCACCCATCAAAAAACCCCCATCGAAGAATCCACCCCAGAAAAAACCCACCCCAACTGACGAGAAAAAACCACCCATCCGAAAAACCCCACCCTTGACCTTTTCTTGAGAACCATTTATTTAACCTGACCCTTGACCTTATTTTTGAGACCCATATTTTTTACCTGCCCTTGACCTTTTTTGAGGAATTTTACCTTATTATGGGCCTATGCTTTTTTGAGCCAAATTTATTTACCTTGACACTTGACCTTTATTGGGCCATTTACCTTTTTTTGGGCCTTTACTTTTTTATTTCGACCCAACCCTTCCGTACTTTCCATGAGGTCATTTTTTCGACCCTAAACAAGGTTATTTTTGAGACCCTAATTTTTTGAGAACCCTAATATTTATTGGCAACTCCTGAACTTCTCAATTTCTTGAGGCCACCACTAATTTTACCGCAACCCATATACGAAACCCAACGAAAGGTGTGCCAACCGCCACAAGCGGATCCCGTACAACGAACATTTGTCCTGTACAAACGTAATCATTTGTCCCCCGTACAACAAACAATAACCAATATGTTACAAATTACAGACCCCATCCAATTAATTTCTCTCGCGCAAGCGACCCATGGGTCACTGATCTGAAAGACAGCCAACACAAAAGGCATCATTAACTGTTAGCAACGATATCCCGCCTGACTCTTCGTGAGGATACTATCTCTATATGGCACACGTCGCCTTTTTGGTATACCTTATGTTATTCCATAGATGTAACTACAAATTTTGGTACCCAGCCGGCTTAATTATCCTTATGCCTACCTGTTCGGGTATCTTCCATGCAGTAAAGGACATCAACATAATTAGGCCACAACGGTCCAATTTTTCATAAGTCCCACATACACTAGGCGATCAAATTTATAAAGCCACAACGGTAAATTTTTATAGATCTACCTATAAGGGACTTAGCCCTATTTTGATGTCTTTTAAACCTTGTTGGACCAATAAGATATTTTAGGCCATTGAAACCTTGACCAAGAAAATAGTATACCAATGGAGTCATTTTTTTGCCCACGCTTAAATTTTTTACCCACTCGTGGACCCACCCTCACATATTTCGTTTCCTAACTTGTACGCATAGTATGGGACCTACCCCAACTTGAAACAATCTACACACGTGCGCAGTGCGCACTCACACATCACACACCACACACACACACACACAACACACCCCTTGACAGATACACCATGGGTGAATTTTTGCCCACGGTAATTTTTTTGTTCATCCAACTTTCCTTTAGGGACTTACCCATTATTTGAAATGTTCTATACAAACTTGTTGATCATGATACTTTCAGCCTTGACTGCCAAAAAATATACCATGAGGGCAATTATTGACCCACGCTAACTTGATGGCTATGTGATGGTTCCCAACCACCGTAAAGAAGTACTAGGAGATGATTCTAATTAGATGTTCTATAAGGAGTAATTAGCCATGAGTTGCCAGGTGAGTGCCAGGTGAGTGCCAAGGTGAGTGTGCCAATGAGTGCCAATGGAGTGCCAATGAGTGCCAAATGAGTGCCAGTGAGTGCCACATGTAATGCCAAAGTGAGTTGCACACATAGTATGCCAACTGAGATGCCCACTTTTATTCAAGCCCTTTATCTAGCCTCCCCTGAGCCACCGATAGAACACATAATAAATGGGGTGTCTACCCCTAATGTATAAGGTGATGGGAATCGATTGGTGTATTTATTACAGTTGCGATAGGGATGCTTAACCTACTATGAGGTTAGTATTTTATCTAACCACTTATAGCATGACCGGATATATATCTAAAAGAAGCACACATTCTGGGACAGTGGAATCCGAAACGGTTTAACAAAGTCGAGTGAGCGTCCGAAAGGGATCCCCGCCGCAAGAAAAAACCAGCCCGCCCGCGGCAAGCCCGCAGGCGACAAAAATATACCGCGTAACCGCCGCCGACGTGACGACCCGCAGGCCCGCCAAAATTAATTCCGACGTAAACCGTCGCCTGACGTGCGTCAACGCAGACTCAAATTCCCGCGTGGAAACGAAAAATTATGATATCAATGTAAACAATTCAAAGAATTTCTCATAACTCATTCCTAACTAATGAGTCATTCATTTTTACTACCATTGTACCTCATTTATTATATTAAAAAACATATATACTGTTTACATAACCTTATAAAGCAGTAAAAAAAGCCAGTAAAACAATTATGAAGGTATGATAAATTACCTAACAACCTAGGGGATTAAGTAATGCCTTCTGTTTTACTGCTTATACTTCTTAAACTTTATGCTTACAATGCATTTAACATTCATGATATTACTTTTTCTCTTGATCTTTCTGTCTTAACTTATCTGCTTTACTGACTTTAACTTTCTGCTTTAACTTTCTTTTTAACTTTCTGCTTTACTTTTTTAACTTTCTGCTTTACTGCTTTAACTCACATACATTTCATACCTTAAAGCAGAGTAAATCAGTAAATCATAAGAGGTGTTACCTAACACCTAGGGGGATATTAGCTTTTTGTTTTAACTGCTTTACTGCTTATAACTTCTGCTTTACTGCTTTAACTTTCTTTGCTTTACTGCTGTTAACAACTTTCTGCTTTACTGTTTATCTTTCTGCTTTAAATAATTATGTTTTAACTTTTATATTTTTTATACTTTATTTATTTATAATATTTCTAATTTTTATTTTTGGTTTTAATACATTATTTAATAATTTTTAAATTTGGTAATGTAAGAATAAAAACACAACACAGTTTTTCTGTTATATAAACATTTATTTTTAATAAAATTGTCGAAATTTTATTAAAAAACATAACTTAACAACCCTTAAAACAGTAAAACAGTATAAATCAATAGAGGTGTTGCTTTAGCACAAAAGGGTTAGTAATAAGGTTTTGATTTACTTGCTTTACTGCATTAATTTAAACTCATTATTTCATTATCTACTTGAAACGAGTATGGATGTGGATGAGAAATTACGTTCCGTAAGTTGCCGAGGATGAATCAAATACGTCTTTGTAAGCTGGGACCAAGAACAGGATGTGGAGTTTATAAAAACACTTTACATATATATTAAATATTTTTTAAAGGAAAATGGAGATATTTGAACAAACCCCTGTAAAAATAATATCAAAACGAAAAAAAAAACTATCTCAGGAAAAATTTAAAAGAAAATAAAAGATAGATATTTCAATTTCCATGACAGAGGTTAATATTAACAGATATTTAGATCGAACATGAGACAATAAATACAGGCCACAAAATTATTGTATAGGATGATTTAATGCAACAAAAATTGAATTTGGAAAGCACGAAAGACGTTACACAGTTATATGTCTCACCATCTAATTTCTCTACGGTGTTTTTTCACTAAACGCAGAAATATTATTCATCAAAATGTAACCCACATTTCTCCCCTTAT
This sequence comes from Trachelipus rathkii, assembly GCA_015478945.1. Taxonomy (NCBI): domain Eukaryota; kingdom Metazoa; phylum Arthropoda; class Malacostraca; order Isopoda; family Trachelipodidae; genus Trachelipus; species Trachelipus rathkii. The sequence goes on from JABUQX010112212.1 coordinate 20,388, forward strand.
GAGATAGAAACTGTAAGTTAATACATACAACCTGAATAAATCGAGTGCTCTAGTTGCAAAGATATTTACCTCTTATAAAAAAATTTAAAAACGTTTGAACCATCTTGGAAAAACGATAACTAATTAGGAGGATTGAGAAATTCAATCACAGTCGTGTATGTGAAGTCTGTTTAAATCAAATAAATATTAAAAGGAAATGTTCCTATTAAAACAGCATCAAGAAAGGTAAAGAACTACCCGTCGTATATAGACAGCATCATTAAAAAACCTTCCCTCAAACATATTAAAAATTTGAAAAATAAAAAAAGAAGATGACATACAAGAGAGGGGGAGGAGTATTACCATAGCCCATAATAATTCTTCTCCGTTATAGCCCCTGATAACTAAGATGCTTGTCCCCATAATGAAAGGAAGGTGCTGATACTTCCATAAATAAATGAAGAATATGAGAAAATTGAGGGGAGGAGTTATAATACCCAAAACAAGGCATCTTGTACAGAATAACTCAAGTCTCCTCAGATTCAATCATTCCACAACCCACTCATGGACACAGTTATTTGGCCACACACTGAACGCAAAAATCAACAACAATCACAGTATTTCATCATGATCACAACCCCCCTACACGCAGATATACAGCCCCAATGCATTGACATACCAAAAACCTCTTTCACATAGCCAGCCAACAGGTGCAGCCACAGACCCATCAAACTTATACTTCGTGAACGACTCATTATCTTTTCAGCAGCCTCTAACTACCTCATAGCTTATATGATCCTAAGTTGAACAGATAACCAAATATGAGAAAGAAGTGTACAGGATATAAAATTCAGACATTTTAAACAATCCATGAGAAAACGCATCTTATACCAGGATGCCATAAAAAAATTGATAGATCTTAAAGCCTTGCACCTACATCCATCCCTACGTATCCAGCTAACCGATAATCTCTTGATTCCAATGTATTAATGAAGTATAAAACTTTTATTCGAAATATAAATTAATCCCTTAATTTTTTAAAAATATCCTAAGCCACAACGCTTACCAAATAGAGTGCGTAAATCAGGAATAGCTTATATAATATTTTAAAAGACCAATTAACTTTGAAATTGAAGCAGGACAGATCGATAATTGAATGATTGAAATAGTTTAAAGGAATCAAATATTTGTGGAATTTAATAGACTGATCCATCTCACGATACTGGAACGAAAGGACCTGTAAAAGGAATGGAAATAGTAATCACAACCCACGAACCTTACAGACTATTAATTTCCCAGAACAATTTTCATCTTAATAACAGACCAGAATTAGAACAACGAACTCCTAGATAATATCCCACAATCGAAAAACCTAGACCTGAATTTCAAGTCCATACAAGCACTTCTTACGCGTCAGATAAATTTAAAACCGTGTTGTACCGAGCAACGACTAAGAGAAAACACACCCTCCCTATAAATGGTCTAGTTGGACTCTCACCCCTCCGTTAATATACGCTCCGATCCTAATCAAATTATATTTAGTATCTGTAACTGATTGTGATCCCACGTAAATAAATGATTATTTTTTAATTCTTTTTCGCATCCCTTCTTTTCCCTTGTTGACCTAAATCACATATTCCCCAAACACCCTGATGAACAACACAGCTCATATACTACACTATATTAACAACATACAATACATTAAATAAAAGAAAATCCTAAAAAAATACCAACAATTCAATCACCTAACCTACCTAACCCTATCCCTCATACCCCATCCGCAACACTCCCACCCATACCAATCCCTACACCTACTATAACTACATATCCCCCCATCCACAAACTAACACACCAATACCAATAATAAATAATAAAATATATATATAAAACGCTAGCAGTGCTTGAGAGACAGAACAAAACATGGCGGACGAAAGGAGGTAGTTGATAAGTATTTACATTCAAATCTGGAAGGGAGCCAAAATATAGTTTTAGGAGGGCATTCACTAAGGTTTGCATTTAAAGGTAATCCATCTAATAATTGAGAAAAAATGAGTTTAAAGCATTATCCTAAGGAGGGTCGAAAAGCCAGGCATTACATTCTACACCCGATATAAAACCTGAAGAAAAAAGAATTTCCTACCACGGAAAACCAAATAATCTCCGCAGCTCGAGATAGCATTATGGCAGTTAGATTTATCGGAAAGATTAAATACAGCTCTTATAATGAAGGTTTTCAATATATACTTTTTACAATTGATGTATACTCTAGATACTTGTGGTTGAAGCCAATAAAAGATAAACGATCAGCTACAGTTGCCGATGCTGTACTTGAAATTATAGAGGACGAGCGGAGAACACCTAAACCATTTTGGACAGATTCAGGAATGGAATTCAAGGGGCGAGAGTTTCAGGAGATGCTCTGGGAGTATGGTATAAGCTATTACAATACATTTTCCGTAAACAAAGCGGGTATAGTTGAAAGAGTCCAGCGTACTATTAAAGAACGCATGCATAGGTATTTACTAAAATGAATACTTTTAAAAATATTGATATTACTTGGACCGATTCTGGCTTTATTCCTATAACAGGTGCTTACCATAGAACTATAAGTTCCAACTTCCTTAGAGATGTCAAAAACTAGAGGACGTATGGCACATATGGGTGAAAAGAAAACAAAAAAAAGATTTAAAAAATTCAGGAATTAAAGGTAAAACGATTATGTAAGAGTTTCTCGAACAGAAGAAAGGTTTATAAAATTAATGAATCCGGTATGACTACGGAAGTTTTTAAAGTCCAAAATATCCAACCATTCAGTCGTGATAGTTTAAAGTTAATATCTGGAAGAATTTATAATGGTGGAAAAAATAAAAACCGCGGATTTTTATGAACAGGAAAACAAAAGTAAGGTTCCAATCCTGTAAACTCAGTGGAATAAAATTGAAAAAAATATAGCTGAAAGGGTAAAGGAAAAAATAAGCAGTTACTTGTGAATGGAGTGGATATCCTGGCCAAGTTTAATACTTATATAAAAAGCAAGTGAAGTTAAGAATCAATAATCAGTTGTCATTATAATCATGAGAGTGTAGATCACTTTTATATAACTCTTCCTTCTTCAGGCCTCCCTTGATTTACATCCTGATAATAAACTCTCGGAATTTTACAACTGTGCTAATGAACCCTATACAACTTGAAAGAGAGGCATTCGAAGTAGGATTATGTGAAATGATATTAAATACGACATAGAAAATTTACTTCACAATCTATTCTGGATGACGGTGTACAGAAGTGTAGACTGTGTTGAAACTAATATTACAAGCGGGAAGGTTACTCGTTTTTGAAAAGAACTACAATTTGCCAAAATATCGATACGACCACATGTACAAAAGAATACTTCATTGAAGAATTTGTTCTGCGACGGTTCTTATTTTAAATCGGTGCCTGCTATTTTTAGTTCATTTAAACGTTTCTCTTTTGATATTTATTTATGTGAAAGGACTTGGTATACAAAACTTAAATGCGTACCTATGAAGATAAATTAATAATATCTTTAAGTTCAAAAGTTAAATGTAAACCTACGAGACCGGGACATGTTTTTTTTCGAACGATCATCACCATCGCAACGTAAACATATTCGTAAGACGTGATGCTGAGTTGGATATACTTCATGATATCCCTACTATGTTGAAGAGGGTTATACTATCTGTGGAGAATAACCGCATGACTCCACATGAACAAAAAGATGAAGCAGATCGAGTACTGCATTATACATGTACCCCATCCGAGATGCTCAATCATCCAGGTATGGCTTATGTATATACAAATATAATTGAACATCAATATGTAGGTAATACTAAAGCTCCTTTTATTCAAAGAGTTAGGTTCTCGAAGAGAGTAAAGTTTTAACATTCCCTAATGTTCATTATCTACCTCTGAAATAGATCAAATTTTGACCCTGTACGCGTGCATATAAAAGATGTAGAAGGAAATCATTTTCCGTTTACACACGGTGCATTGTTATGCAAAGTTAGAAAGAAACAGATGCAGTAATTACAGCATAATGGAATATATAAGAGGTGTAGTCAGTTATATTTTTTCATTCATTAACATATTCTCACAGTGTAAGATAGTATAAGAAAGAAGCTCCTCTAATAATGAACGGTGAAAGGGGTGTTCGTTGGGTCGAAAATGCAGAGGGGATATGGCCTGGGTGGATTTTTCGCCAAATTATGGAGAAGTGCATTGCCTCTATTTAGAAGAGGCGGGGAATATATAGGTTAAAAAAACTATAAGAACGGGTTGCATACTATACAAGATATAGCGGCATGAGCTAAACCACGTGCATCATTAAAAATACAGATTGCTGATGCTTCAGACGAGATGCTGGATGATGTTAAGCGCAAAATAAGAAGTAAAAATGACAGGTCAAGGAAAAGGACACAAGAAATTGTGCGCAATGAAAAAACTTGATGTAAAAAGGTTTCTGAAGAAAAAATGCATTGATGTATTTGCTATTTAATTAATAACTGGTATCTTTTTCATAAATTGTGTTATCCTGTAACTATACTGTATATAAGGAAAGTTTAATCACGAGTCTGTTCATTATTCGGATAGAGCTCATACATGCAAGGTGCATTTCCTTCATCCTTCAAGCCCGGACTGTTGTAAGAGCAAAATGGACCTCTTCTCCATGAACCCCACCCAGATTAGCATAAAGCAAGACCAATTTCATCAGTATTAACCCAATTCATTAAATTACCAACACCGATGTCCCTCTCGAGTTCAATATTCCAGGTAGTTCTGACCAGTATCTAGATCCTTCCAATGTGTTTTTATATTTAAAAAACGAAATTGGCGAAACCCGATGATACAGATCTTCCATCGGGCGATGACCACATAGTGTATACAGAGTCAAATTTTCTTTATACTTGTTTTAACCAGATTGAAGTCTATCTTAAAGCGTTACTTCACTAGGTGCATCAGCGGCTAATATACCTTATAGAGCTATTAATAAGAACGATATTTGTAACCCTAAATATATTCCAGACGAAAGCTCAACCCCCACATAAAATCTCCATCTCAAAAATAACAAACTTGTAGGTTAAATTTATACGTCTCAAAAGATGAATGCTGCACATTATAGAATAAACCCGACAGCATTAAGATTCAATTTACAATAATATCTTCTGGATCTTAATTACAAAAGGTTGAACTTACATGACGATATATCTCTCCCTGCACACGAAAGACTACATAATCTTACCATCTGTAGATACTAGAATCATTTTATCACGGTCAAAACCTAAATTTTGCTCTTAAAATAAAAAGTAAGCCTACTGCTACAGCTGTATGTCCAGAACCTGTTTCAACCTAATTAGAGCTATAATCTCTCACGTTAGAAAAGTAGAAAATTCCATCATCCACAAGCGTCATTTGGAAATTTGAATCAATTCGCCCTTATTGATAATGCTACAGCAAAGCTCACCCATATTAGAGAGTTAGACAAAAAACCAAACAAAGCAATATTAATATTCACGTCAAAAAGGAACATTAAATACGAAAAGATATCCAAATATACCCTAAAACATAAGTGAACGGAAAAAATTTTACCAAACAGAAAGTCATAATTAGAGGATGTGAGCAATGGAAGACCCACGTACTCCGGGACATTATAAAAAAGTCGCCCATAAATAAATTACACACCATTTTCGGACTGTAGGGGTATCAGCTTTAATGTGAATTGGGACTGCCTCACGGACGGATTACTGAAATGTTATACAACGGAGACCTATCCACTTTGTACTCGACCTATTTTACGACCTTAATAAGCCAAATCCTAGTAAATCAATGTAATGATCCCGCGGAGAACAGTATTTAAATCTTGAAGAAAAAATAAACGCAAAAGAAAATAGATAAAATTATTATACGCCTAATGAATCTTACTATGCAGACCTTTAACAAGAACTAAAAATGTAACGCACTACTCATTTAAACATTCTTGAGAAAGGGCACCCTAGGACATATCTTACTCTTATTGAATCGATTCACAATCCAATCCATACACATAGCTTAGTGGATCTATCATATGAGTCCATTCTCAAAAGCTCATTAGAAAAAACCAATTGACCAGACTCCACGGCAACGCTTCCTCACCATTCTCTCGCCAATTATTCAAAGAGATATCAAAGCGGAAATAAAAATTTCCAAGAAGGACCCAAAACAAAACAACCACCCCACATGTTCTAAACAACATGAACCCTAAGCTTCTTAGGCGTAGTTCTGCCTTCACTAATACCAAACGCAAATAACTCTCCAGTTAACAGTCTGGAGAAACGATTACTGCCAATTCATATTTCATACATTGCCTCTGTACACACATTCACCTCACAGGGACATTGGAAAAATATTCCCGTATACTATCCCGAGCAAATAAACCAAAGATACTGTATCAGCATATGATTCTAATATGAACTTTAAAAAAATTTAGTATTGAATAAAATACAAATTAATAATGTTACCTTATATTTTTTAAAAAGAATCTCAATCACTCGTTAAAAAGCTGTGTAAAAAAAAACTATGTACCGTACCCATGTTCAAAACCCTTATTATTCCAATTTATGGGAGTCTATATGTATTTATTTCATATATGTTTTTTAAATAATGTATGTTTAAATCAGCTTGCTACACATAATCAATTTGATGTCTGCCAAAACCAATTTGATATGTCAAATGCCAATAATCTTATAGTTTCTGATTTATGTAATAAAACTGCATTACTAAAAACATGAAAAAAAAAACGAACTATTTTACTTCCCTTAAAACTCCGATATATTATAAAACGGTTAATTTATAAGCCATATTTCCGAATACTTTTATTAAAATAAAAATGAATTTAATAACTACTAAATAACTAAATGTTGAATAAATTCTTACAATTAACACACAAAATCCAGTCTGCATTTTGAACAACATACATAAAAACAAAAACTCACAATAGCAAAAAGTAAATAAAAAACGTCAATCTAAAAACATATAAAACGAAAAACTAATGTTAATAAATATATGGAGATAAAACCCAGCAATAAAGCAGAAGTTAAAGCAGGATAATAGCAAAAGCTATAACCAGCAGAATATAAGCAGCCAAAGTTTAAGTGCAGCTAAAAGCAAGATCAACCAAGAACGAAACGTACTAATCCCCCTAGGTGTTAGGTAACCCTCTATTGTAAATTTACTGACATTTACATGCTTTAAGTATGCATAATGTTATGTGACGTAAAAATGCAGTTAAAAGCAGAAAGTTAACCAGTAATAACCAGCACCAGTTAACGCCGGTAAGCAGGACAAAAGTTAAAAAGCAGTAAAGCAGAAAAACAGTTAAAGCAGTACCAGCAGAAGTTAAAGCAGTACACATGGAGTTATCCAGTACAATACCAAAACAACATCCTAAGCAGAAATAAAACAAAGCATACTAATGCCAAAAGAAAGCAAAACCTGTACTGTAAAAAGAAAACATGTAAATGAATGTAATTATTGCGTTATATCAAACTACTAACTGATAACTTTTATACGATGCTGTGTTATATAAGTAAGGATTTTCTATGAAAATGTCTTCCTAAATAACGCCAGAGCCTCGCACATGCAAGATTGCATTTCTCTTCATCCTTCTAGTACCCACGATGTGCTGTCAAAGAACGTGACTTGGAAATACTTACTTCTCAATGAACCTAAACAGCATTAGCGTCTTCAGCGAGTTCAAACCTTTATCAAGTATTATATCCTTTGCAATTCATATAACCAACTCACCAGATGTTCCCTAGCAGTGTCAATATTACCAGGACTCGAACTCACATTACCATAGATCCCCATCTCCCAATGTGTTTTTATATTTTAAAAAACAGAAAAAATTACAAAAACCGTGATGTAACAGAATCTTCAACTACGGGTGCATGATCAACCATAAACCTCGATGTATCAATTACAGAACTTCATAGATTTCCCTGATATACATGTTTCCACAAGAGTATGAACCGTCTATACTTAAACCAAGTACTTCAATCCAGGATGCATCAGCGCTAATAGTATACTTATAAGAAACGCTAATTATAGACATGTGTATAATAATTATTCAGACGATTGCTAAACAAAATCCTCATCTCAAATCATGGTGATTTTATATAGCTTTATCTCAAAAGATGAAAGCGCAACAATATAGATAAAGCAAGCATAGAGTTCATACAAATAATAACTTAAATGAATATTTACAGGTCGAGATAACTGCGAATATCATTCCTCAAGAAAGACTCCATTCTACCAAAATACTGTAAAGATAACTAGAAAATCAATATATTTATTCACGGTCAAATCCTAAAATAATTGAAATCTTATAATATGAAAAAAGTAAGCCTACTGCTTACAGTTATGGTCCAGAACCTGTTTTTCAAAACTGTTGGAGGCATTATTCTGACGTAGAAAAGTGAATTATCCCACCAACAGCAGTCCCATTTGGAAATTCCCGACAATTCGCTTATTGAATCCTACAAGCAAAGATACCACAACTATAAGAGAAGTTGAAGACCAAATATTTAATAATTATCCTCATCAAGAGAAATTATCGGAAGTATCAAAAATTATCCCCTAAACATTGGAACGGAAAAAATTCTCCCACAGAAAGTAATAATAGGGAATATGTAGAAGTACGCATGAAGCCCTCTGGGGAATTATAATAAATGTCCGCCAACCTATAAATATCCCAACACCTGCGGAACTAGACGGTATGCACGGTATTTCCAATGTAATTGTGAATTGGAACTGGCCTCACGCGAACGTGAGTATTATCAGAAAATGTATAATACAACGGAAGGACCTATACGCCTTACTGTACTTCGACCTTTCTCTACGACTTATAGCCATACATGCTACATGAATGATAGACGGGACAGTTTAAAATCTTGAGAAATACGCCAAACAGCAAATACGTAAACCTAATATACGCCTATGATCTTACTGCAGACTTTCAGCTGTGTAAGCCGTCATCATTAACAACAATTTTTGGAGAAACGCGGCACGCCTAAGGACTAAACCCATCTCTACTATTGAAGATCATTTCTTCGCAATCACCCATACAACTGATAAGTCGATACTATCTGGAGCCCCTCCTCAACTCAATTGAAATGACAGTAGTACCGCAATCGAATACTTAAAATGAATTATAAATAAGTGTGAATGAAAGCAGGAAATAAAATCGCGGTGTTTTAATAAATGAAACCTCGCTATTTAGGCGTGTTTATAGCTAATTACGACAATAAACTCTGATAAAAAGTTGGAGAAAAGAATAAACTGCACTCATACCTTCAATACATTGCCTCCGATCACATCACCTCAACCGGACTCTAGGAATTCCGTTATCATTCCAGAGCAAAACACCCGCCACTCGTTCAACATAACATATGATTCATTTGAACTAAATTTTATATTGAAGTCAAATCACCGAATGTATGATGCCTTATTTTTTAAAATATATTAATATGTTAATTGTGTAAAAATTATGTCTTACCCTGCTCAAACCTTTATATTCCAATTTATGTGGAAGCTATTGTATTTATTTTTCATTAGTATGTTTTTTTAAATAATTGTATGTTTTAATAAGCTTGTAAATAGTTTACTGATGCTAAAAATTTGTTATGTTACTACATTTTATAGTTTCTGATTATGTATTAAATGCTTAAAATGAAAAAACAACGCCATTTTTACTTCCCTTAAACTCCACGTATCATATAAAATGAGATTTTTAACAAATACTCTTACAATTTTATTAAAAGAAAAGTCCCTTTTATAGGCTTGAAAATTATCAGTTTTGCTATTACTTACATTACCATAATTACAAAAATAAAAATACCAATTATATTATAAACAAAAAAATAAAATATGAATTATAATAAATAAAAACCGTTAAAACTAAAAATTAAAAAGAAACATAAATGTTAAATAAATAATCAATGAGACATAAAAGCAGTAAAAGCAGAAAGTTAAAAACCAAAGACAGCATTAAGCAGTAAAAGTCTAAAGCAGCTTAAGCCAGAAAGTAGTAACAGCCAGAATAGACAGAAATTAAAACAAAAAGACGTCTAATCCCCTAAGGTGTTAAGGTAACCACCTCTAATGTATTTACACCCTGACTTATACTGACTTTAAAGAGTATGAAAAGTAGATGTATAGATGGAGTTTTCCAAGCAAGTCAAGCAGAAGTTTAAACAGATAATCACAAGCGAAGAGTGTTAAGAGCAATACAGTATAATCAAACTAAAAATAACACAAGCAGAAAGTATATAAAGCAGTAAGCAGCGAAAGAATATAAGCAGAGATTGAAAGCACGACCTCAAAGCAGTAAAAAAAATACCATCATTTTTTTTAGAGCTACAAAGTCATAAAGATTATAAAGTCAGTTATTTCTCAGGTAGAAACAAAGTTAGTCCATTTTGGTTGTTCAATCAGTTAATAACAACCTCTAATTGTTATACTGCTTTGACTGCTTTAAGGGTATGTAAAAACAAAATGTTTTTCAATAAACAAAATTATATAAAATAAAGAATATAGATAATAAAAAGAAAATCCCGCCTCAGTAGATAATATTTGAAACGAAATTAGAAACACTTTGAAATCAAGTTTACTAGATAGTCAGCACCTTATTATTTTCAAGTCAACAGCTCGAGCAATTTTGGCAATGATTCGCGGACGCAACGTAAACCGAGCCCCGACCGGATTTAACGCGGGCTAAAATAATTGCGCCTAGCACGGGCGCACGCGGCCGGCGGTAACGCGGTAATTTCTGCGCGCCCTGGCGGAAAGCGCTACACCGCGAAGCTGGAGCCGGTATCGCGGCGGGGAAATACACCCTGCGGACGCGCACTCGGACTTTTTGAAACGTTTGCGTTCACTGTCTCAAATGTTAGCTCTTTTAGATATATATTGGTCATTGCTATTAAGTTGTTAGAAAATACTAACTCAACATAGATAGGAAGCCATAACCTTAAGCAACTTTGTAATAATAACACATCAATTCGATTCCTTCATACCTTAAAATTAACATAAAGGCGTAGAGACACCACCATATTTAAGGCAATATCCTCGGGCTCAGGAAGAAGCATAAGAAAAGGGTTGAAAATAGTGGTCACTCAGTTGGCATCTATGTCGGCCCTCACATATGCACCTCATTGGCAACTCCTGGCACTACCATTGCGCCACTCACTTGGCACTCCCTATGGCACTACATTGGAAACTCCACTTGGCACTCACCTAGGCTCTCCCACACTAGGACACTCACTCTGAAGGACCTCTCCCACACTAGGACACACACTCTGAAGGACCTCTCCCACGGACACCACGGTGTGGGAAACCATCAAGCCATCAACGTCAAGCCGCTGACGCGTCAAAATTCTGACCCTGAGTATATGGCAAAGGTTCAGGCTTGAAAAATCACTATGGATCAACCAACAGGTTAAGACATCAAAAAACCGGGCTAGTCAACCTAAAAGGGAAGGACAAACCCACAAAACATATATCCGCTGGGCATCAAAAACTTGGACCCAATGGATATCCTGTCAAGAGGATCGCTGTTGTGTGTGTGTGTGTAGCTGATGTGTGATGTGTGCGCAACGCGACGACCTTGCTGTAGATGTTCAGTTCGGAGGACATGGTCCATACCATTAGCGAACACCAAGCCTAGAGAACGACATATGAATAAGACGGAATGTGAGCAAAACTGAGTGAGACGTAAAATAAAATTAGCGTGCGGCTCAAAAAATATAGACCATGAGAAAAATTATGGACATAGGTCAAGGCCTCAAAATATCATCGGTCAAACAAGGTTGACATACAAAAAAGCGGGCATAAGTCCCTAAAGAAGGACACAAAATTACGTGGGCAAAAAATTGACCATTGTAGACAAAAAATTACGTGGGCCAAAATTGACCATGGAGACTCAAAGGTAGGGCACAAAAAATATACCGTGAACCAAAAAATTGACCCATGGAATGACCAAAAGAGGTAACCAAAAAAATTAAACTGTGGGCCAATAACCACATGACCCACGGAAAGATCAAAAAAAGGGTATGCCAAAAATTACCGCTGGGCAAAAAATTGACCCAAATGGCAACAAGAACTCTAAAGGGATGGCAGGAATAAAATAGAAAAAGGGGACAATACGTACAAACGGTTGCTATGTAACCAGGCATAAACCCGATTTGGCCGAACAACCCATATAACTTCGAAGGAAGTTGCAAAAAATTTAGCGGTTCCACAAAAAATCATAGGGTGCCCAAAAAAATTAAGGGTTATCTCACAAACAAAAAAAATTAAGGCCCGTTCATCAAAAAATTACCGTGGGCCAAACAATGACCCATGGAAGACGGAAGGGTTCCGGTTGAAAAAAAAAGGTAAAAGGAACCCAAAGCTACTAATAGAGTAACATCAAGGTCAAAGACGTCAAGGGTTAAAAAAATTTGGCTCAAAAAACAAGGCTCAAGGAACACCAAAAAGCGTAAAACTCAAAAAAAGGTACAAGGGCAGGTAAAAATTGGAGCGCTCAAAAAAAGGTCAAGGGGCAGGTAAAAAAAATTAAGGACTCAAACAAGGTCAAGGGTGGTATTTATACGGAAAAATTGGGATGGAGTTATTATTTATCGTATAGGGTGAGAGTTATTCAAGTCATCAGTTGGATGCGGTTTTCGAGCGGATCCGGAACCTCCCCTACCTACAAGCAATGATAGCCTAGTACCAAACTCATACACATATTAAATAATAAATAATAATACACTAATAAATAACAATAATCATAATACATGTAATCAATCAGCAATGTTAAAAGAAACATTAATAATATTCAATCTAATAATACACATCCCTCAATAATAAGTAACAAATCATCTATAATAAATAATCCATAATAACAACCTCCTAACCCAATCCCATTAATATAATAATTAGACAGCCCCCCCTAATCGCCCCCTAAATAAAAAATGATATACAAAGTACCACATAACTTCTAATCTATTAAATTAACCCACAACCAAACGGTCCCTTCCACCCGGAAAAACAAGATAACGCAGTTAAATCACAACGATTAATAACTCTATGTAACCACCAACCAAATTGATACATCCTTAACTATCCAAACCTATACAACCAAACTCCACCTTCCTCTACACCCTGTAAACGTTTTCTCGCAATACTTATGTAGATTCTTTTTCAGACCTTTCGTAGTTACGCAGTAAGCGCCGCTTGACCCCTTAAAGTTCCGTCAGTACGATCCGTTAATTTACAAAAGCTTCCACACCAGTAAGCTCCTCTTCTAGTATGCAGATTAAATATTTTCTTCTCTAAAACAGTAATTCAAACCGCATCAGAAAATTCGAAGACATAGCATTATTCTTTATTGAACTTACTATATTTGAAAGCCCTCTTAATCCGACCTCCGTGGTCAACGCTCCAATCACGAATATCAACCCACAAATCTTACACCCTTAACTACACGTAATAATACTCTCATACTCACTGGTTTATCTTGATATAATTACAATACTACATTATTCTTCATACGATTATAAATTATGGAAATTATTACACTGCACCTAAATAATAACCCAAAATATATTACATGGGCTAGGATCATTATCCCGCTATACCAGCCACCCCGTCAGAACGTCTCGGCTATTATCTTCAAAGATCTCACAAAGGTGAAAATGTTCCAGATTTTGTTCTTGGGTTGAGAGTTAACGCCTAGACGCCGAAAGAGAGGAAAAAAAGTTATGTGTCCTCCGGGGACCTGGTATATCAGTATATTTGTGGATGTGTGGTGTATTAGGTTAGGTTGCCACTGTGATTAGTAATATTGGTAGAAGTTAGCTGCTTTCCGCAATTCTTTAACTTGCCAAGGAATAACTTAAGACTGATTCCTTATTATTGAAGTTGAATTCTGGATGCTATTTCTGGAGAGTGTTTTGTTTAAAGATGTTTTTTAATGGTATGCCTCTTAAAGTAGGTTTTCTGTCAGTGCGTGTTATAAATATCTCTAAGTAAATGAGTGTTGTTTTGGATGGAGTGGAATGTTGTGGGATTTTGTTATTAATATAAAGCTACAAACTGAGTAAGGCGGTTGTTTAAGTCTGTGGTGGATGGGGTTAGGGAGAGAAATGTTGCATGGATGTTGGTGTGTTTTTGTTTTGGTGAAGAATTGTTTGCCTATCATATCCAAGTGTGTGTCTATGGGTAGTATTTTGGTTTCTTCGTACAGGTGTTGTTGTGCTGTTGTTGATGCACATCCTTTCACGATTCTTAGTGCTTTGTTTTGTGTCGTTTGGAGTTTCTTAATGTTGTTTTTTGTCAGAAGTAGGTGCCAAGTTGGAGAGGCTTAGTTTAGAGTCGTAGGAATGTATTGCTTGTATAACGTGGTGGATGTCTCTTTATTGTTTGTAAAGTCTCTGCCAGCGATAGTTCTTAGTTCAATTTCTTGTTTGCAGATGAAATTATGTTTTCTGTGTGTTTTATGAAGGTGAGATGACCGTCAAGTGTTACTCCAAGGATTTGGGGAGTTTTGTTGAAGGGTATGGCAATGTTGTTTAAGTAGACTTGCGGGTGTCTGGTGCCAAGTTGGCGGTCGGTGGTGATTAAAGTAATTGAAGATTTGTTTTGTGAGGCATACATTCTGTTTTCTGTTAGCCATGGTTGAAGTCGGTTGGTGCATTGCTTGTCAGGTTTGTAGCTGTGTTTAGGTTCTGGTGTGTAGTGGCTATGGTAATGTCATCTGAGTAGGTTGTTATGATTGTGTGGTCTGTTTTTGATTGTATGAGATTAGCCGTGAATGGGTTGAACGGTGTTTGGGACACTATTATGCCTTGGGGTACTCCGTTATTGATGATTTCTGTTCTGGATTTCGTATTGTTTGTTTGTATTTGTGCTGTTCTTAATGATGGGAAATTGTCAATCCATTTATTTAGGTTAGTGGGGATGTTAGATTTTGTTATTTGTGGGTCAAGTTACGTTTACGTACTGTGTCGAATTGTTTGTTGATGTCGATTGCTATGATTATTGTTTTGTGATTGGGTTGAATGATGTTTATGAGTGGGGTTGTAGTTTTGTTTGAAACCGTGTTGGAATTTGTGTTTGATGATGTGTGGGGCTATTTTGTTTAGAAGGGATTTTCTAGTAGTTTGCATAGTGGTGATAACAGAGAAATGGGGCGATATGATAAGGGGTCTGAGGGGTCTTTTCCTAGTTTTAGCTTGAGTATTAAAATCATTAACGCTTTTTCCCAGAATTAGATAGTAGGAATATATAGAAATTTAGGTTTGTGGTAATACTGTTCATATGTGCTAATATAGTTAAAGCTGTTTTCCCTATTGTTATTGTTTGAATAATGTTGTTCATCGGGCTCGTTAGCAGGTGAGTTTTAAGTGTCCCTTTGATATTAATGTTTTCTACGGTGCGTATTGTGGTTATTTCTTTTATTTGGTTTGGTTCGGCGTTGTGAATCATATATTACTATTTATTCTTGAAAGCTTTGATATGATTAACCTTATTGAGGGTGTGTGGGTTTCTTGTGTAACTTTGACAGTTGCGTTAAGTAATATACATAGAAATTGTTTATCGGTTTGTGCTCGTGATATTTTGTCTGTATTGTTTTCCGTGTTAGTGCTTCCGGTGTCATAGAGGTATTATTTAAGTGATTTTGTTTTGTTGTTTGTATCTGATGTTTAGTGTTTGGGTGGTTTAGTGTTGGGGAGAGAATGTGTGTGATTTTGTAGGCTCTAATAGATTGTTATGATGTATGTGTTTGTTGTTAGTCCAGATGTCTTATGGTTGTGTTATGAATCTGTGAGTTCTGTTATTTGTTGGTTTGGCTTGAGCTTATGTGAGATGAGCATGTTAGTTGTGAATAATATCTTGACATTCCAGAGTAAGTATTGATTGTTCATTTGGTGATAATAGAGTTGTATACTTGGATTGAGAAGAAATGGTGGGTAATGTTCTGTTTGTATGACATGATTCTTTTGTATTAATATGTTGAGTTATGTATAATTGGTGTTTAGTCTGTATTTATACTGTGCTGTTTGCGCGTGTGTAGGCTGTATCTTGTGGTTGAGAAAAGTTGTCTCGAGATGGATGTTGCTGTCGTTCCTGTTTCATAAGTTTGTATGTTTGTAGACTGTGGTGGTCTAATATTTTTGAAGCAGTATCCTCTGGGAAATTAGATCTTGGTTCCTGAGTCTGCTTTTGGGATTAGTGATGATGAAGTGGTTCTAGAAGAAAGGCTTTATTTTTAAGTGTTTGTTCGCTGCGCGTTTGGGGATTTTTATGGGATGTTATGTTGTTTGCTTATATTTTTAGTTGGGAAAAGGTGCTGTCTGCTATGTGTTGTATGTCGTTTTGTATCACTGCTTTTGATGACCTGGTGTTTGTAGGATATGTGTTATCGCTGTTTGGAGGCTGATCTCGAATGTTGGGTAGGCTGATGGTAGAGTTTAATTACGGTTTTGTGTTTGACGTCAGGCCGTTAAGTAGTTTATGTGTTAATATTTGATATGCAGAGCGTTAGTGTTATCGATCTTGGAGATATGTTTGGGTGGTAGCAGGTTGGTTTCTAGCGTTGCGGATATTGCTCGTGGTTTTTGGAGCTTTTTTCTCACGTGTTTTCACTTAATATTGTGATACTCCCGGACTGTTTCGTCTTTCCTGGGGTTTGTTCAGATATATGTCGCTGGCTAGGCGTTTAAGTCGCTGCCACACGAGGTTTGTATGTAGGTATAGTTAGGAATTTCAACTGAGGTTTGTAGGATTGATAGCGAGGTGTTCAGTACTGGAGGTGGGGATATGTAGAGTTCAATTGAGTGGGTATTTCCTATTATATTGCTGTAAAGGTGACTGGTATTTTTTTGGCTTGTGATGTATTCGTTTAACTTGCCTGTTGAGAGATGACTTGTACGATGTGTGTGTTTCTGTCATGATAGTGAGTTGTTGCATAAGGGTTGAAGTGTTTGAATGTTGGGGGTTTGGGGTAGTAAGGCATTCGCCATCGTATAAATTTTTTAGGAATTCTAACGGATGGAGTGCGGTAGGTCATCTAGGAGAGCTGGCTATGTATTAGCGATCTGCGTGTTTAAGGAAGACTTCAACTCTCTGTTATTTTGCTGTGTAAGTTCCGGTTGTGTGTTTTTCTAATAATAGTTAACTGTTGCGGGATTTGTTGTAAGGATGTAAATTGTGTGGTTATCGTTAGATTGTAGGCAGTGGAGACGCAGACTGCGTCAATATATGTAGTTTTTTTGAAGTGGGTGTATGATTGTTGTATATGGGTGAATGTATCCATTGTTTCCAGAATTTGGAAGTGTTATGAGTTTCTTCTTAGATTTCTAGTAGCAGTCTCTTGGACAGTTGTATATTCCACGGTCTGGGGTTTGTCTGTTGTCACTCTTTTGAAGGCGTAGTATGGAGTGCATAATCTCGATAAAAATGTATAAGTTCAGATGATGCCAGCGGATAAGGCAGAATTAAAGTACTTGTTGATGAGATGAGTCTTATCGAAAGACCTTGTCTGCAGTCGACGGCTACGTCGAGTTAATAACATGCGCTGTCGGCGGTAAGCACCATCTGTATTCTCTGTAGGGTGTGTTGTTTGGCTATCTTGAAGATGCTGATAGTGCTTCATGGTTCTGATACGGATGTGCTTCAGCTGGATTTCTTGCAAGTCATCTCCTACACTAGCTTTATTATATATATAATATACTATATATATATATATAAGAGATATAGGTCTACTATAGAGTTATAGTTGAGGTTTACTTATGAAACGCCGTTATATATATATTGAATGATAGTCCATATTAATAGTTTACATATATACGCACATGCCGTTAAAGTGTGATTATTGAAGTATTAGAGAGGTATAACTCGTTAAAGATGACCGTTAAGTGGTGTTTTGACTCATGTGTTTTAGTTATGTGTTTTGTAAAAATACTAGTGAGGTAAATAACTTGTACTACATATAGCAGTGTTCAATCTTAGTTTAATTGTGTATGCTTATTTGACAAGTATTATAGTATATATATTATGTAAGGTCATATCATTTACATATATTATACAGATGCTAAGTATTTAGTTATGTGTATTTATTGTAAACGTGTATGAGGTCAGTCTCGAATTAACAGTCAATATGCGATATTAACGTATGGTAGTTTTTGAAATGAATGAAATAGTCCATCGTATACTACGAATATGCCAACGAGTTTAAGTTGTAAGAGCTTGTGTTATTTGTAAATGTAGAGGTATTCTATATAAATTTAACAGATGCCTATGTATTAAGATGTGTTATATAGGAAAATACTGATGTAGAGTATAAAAAGGTGTATTTATCTAATTACTGATTACAATATATAATATAATATAGAATTGCCATAGTTTAAGTAGTTAGTATTTTATAGGAAACGTGAGTATAGTCATCATCGTTAACTCATTAATTAGGATTTGATAGTCACTAGTATATTATAGATGTGTTTTGATAACGTTATATATATGAAAAGGTATCACATATAATACAAATTACATATATAGGATTATGCGTATTAAAGTGATGTGAGTTTATTTGGAACGTGGAGGTAATCATTACAGATGCCGTTTAAGTGTGTTTTGATATCCCACGAACTTACTCCAAACAAATTTTTGTTAGGGAAAGAATAAAGAAACGAAGAGAATATATATCACGTTAATCCTTTTTGGTTATTTACAACCCTAGATGAACAAATACTAACAGTCTCGTGAGATGTATGTTATGAAACATATAATCACCAGAGAGTCAATATATATACTATAGTAGAGGGCATATTAGATATTCACATATATATAGTCCTATATGTTAGATGTGCTATTCGAAACTATATACTACAATAATGCGATAACAATAATAAAATAACTATATGATTATATAGCCCTGTATATTTACTCATTAATTTAGGGTAAAATATAGTTAGAGATTAAAAATCCATCTATGTAGAACATATTTTTGCTATTATTAAGATATTAATAATGTTATAAATTATTGTAAGATTTGAACATTTTTATTGAAGAAATAATATACAATTAAAGGATAGTATACTATTAGATTATGTAATTTAAATTTAGTAAGAATTAAATTATTAATTAATATTAATTAATTATAATTTATATATCGATTATATATATATTAATATATACTAATAATTATAATAATTTCCTTATAAATTAATAGTATCTTATAATTTTGTATATATAGTTACTATAAAATTCGATTTAGAAATCATTCTATCAAAAAAATATATAAATGTTGTATTCAAGTTAGGAGGCTCAAAATACATAATTCTCCAAAATTACAAAACACAATAACGTAGAATATACATATTTATTGCATCATTTTTAGTCAATATATATTTAAATTTATATAAAAATTATTTACATTTCTTATTAATGATTGTTTTAATCTTTTTTTTATTTAATATTGTTTATCCATTGGTGACGTCAATTATAGTGAGTCTAATACATTCTTCAAAACTACCAAATTGCTATAGGAAATGAAGGAAGCATCACCATTAGGGTTTGCCGCAATTCCTGGCATAAGTAACATTATATCAAATATATTGAATATGGGAAAAACTATAAAAAAGAAATTAAAAAAAACTTAAAGTACATCTAAACAAATAAACATGCTTTTCAAAACAATAAATTCATCGGCAGGAAGATATGATATCACATATTTAAGCAAATCCTTGTACAATTTTGTTATGGGTGTAATACATGTCAGAAATAATGCCAAAAAGAAAACACAAAAAAGTCTTTTCTTCGGCGCGGGGATTGAGCTGAGCGGGGAACATAGCTCATATTAATATATATAAGAACAATATCGAAAGTATACAATTTATATCCCGTTTAACTAACCTTTTATATATATATGCACTATATATATTGAAGTAATACGTAGTAATTACTTCATGCACATAAAATTATAGACGATTCAATACCTGTGGTTCTATTTTAAAACATATCAACTCATAAATGACAAAATAAACTTAACAATTTAATATAAAATCTACTATAATAGCAATTAATACGACATAAAAAATACTTTACGATATTTTTAAGTATTTAATAGAACATACTATTTGAGAATACTTACTATCAATTAACCTTGCTAAAAAGAGATTATTATTTTTATTTGAGTATAGGTAATATATAAAATTGTGTAATATACTTATATATAATGGTATATAAAGTCCTATTCAAAATTATATAAGAACTATAACTTATACGCTATAGAATATAATATCATCTATATATAAATAATAAGATTATAAATTATATAAATTATTATCTTCATATAATAATATCGTATCAAATCATAAGTTAGCTGAAATGTTATATTTCAGGGGATGTGTATAATGAGAGAATCGTACATCATTAACATATAGGCATTTTTTTTAAAGAGATTATAATTAATTTTAATAATATAAATTTTAATAAACGATGGCAACTATAGACCTTTGTTTTAGTTATAGTATATTTAACTACCTTTTATAATTTAAAATTTATTTGTTAGAGAGCTTTATTTAATTTTTTTACTGTATAGGTATCAGCGAAGGCATTGGTTTTTGGGTAACACTCAGCCGACTGAGTTAATCACAGGGAGGCGAGTTATTCAATGAGTCCTTCCGGGAGGAGGGTGTCGGAGGCACCCCCGCGACACCCCAAATACCAAAGAGCGGGGGTTCCGCGGCCCTCCCTTGATGGGGAAATAAGTACACCGCACGCTTCCCGACGGAAGGCGAGAGATCCTCTGCACCTCGCTGCCCATTTGGTTGCGGTATATTCGGCCCTGCGGTAATTTCTTTAGTTAAAAAAAAAAACAAAAATCAAAATTTACTAGAAAGTCTTTTATTTTAAACGAGGCATGTATCTAGAAAAAGATTGTCTCTAACATAGAGACCCATTCAAGCTTCTCATGTACAAACTAAAAAGACAGAGATAAATATAGACCAAAACCACAAAAACGGAACCAATCTACAGACCCCGTCATTTTGCCCTCTATATAATTTTTTTGGTATGCTCGGGCAGTTATTATTACTCACAGGATCACACAAAATGTATTACTTTTACATTGTATCCCCTCTGTGAAAATAGAAGAAAAGTTATTTTATTTTTGATGTTAATGCTTGATTTTATTTTAATTTATTTATTTATTATATTTATATACTCTCTATTTATTTATTTATGATTATTTTTATCTACTTTTAATGTATGTTTGTAAAATTTTCTCACGCACATAAAAGACTCATAATATTGGATCTAGGGTCACGAGTACCTCTCAAAGAGTTTGTAATTCTAACACCAAACAGGTTAGAATCTATTAACTACCGGTTGCTACATGCTTATTGTTAAAAATATAAGTAGCCGGCCCATAGTAAGACATGAACCTGCGATCGGTTTCTCCGTGACGAAAGTTAGCCTTAACGCACTAGCCAACTAAACAACCACACAAGGGGATTAATAAAAAGTTTCAACCGCAGATGAGCCGGACTGAATTACAAAATAAAAGTGTTCGAATCTTTTAAAATATCGCTTTCAAATTGTAAAAGAATAATCATCGTGTTATCAGAATTGAAAACTAAAATGTATATCCTCTAAGAAATAATAAAATTTCGGCATGTTAATTTATAACCAAAAGCCTATTTTTAACGGAGTAAGATCAGTCTGGAACTAAGATCAATTACTACACGACTAAGAAGATTAGAGAACTTAAATATACATCACTTATATAGGTTATTATATAATATATATAATATATATACTCATACTTAATATATGCATAGAGTATGCCAGAAATTACGCTTTATATAAATTATCAGGATGATTTAATTAAGAAAATATATAATCGTTCTTTTCATGAATATCTCATACTCCATGAAGAAATATACTAAATAGGGTTACTCATAATTATTATAATAATAACTTTCAAATGTCAAATAGTAGAGAGTTCTTGTTGTATAACAAGCAACATCATATTATATAGCCTGTGATGAGTAGCCTATCAATTAGCATTAATAAAAAGATATACTACTAACTATTTCTATGTACAGAATGTAATTTTTTCATTAATTACTTCACTGCATTACTATTTTATCATGCTTATTATTTATTATTCATTTTTTATTATTATTATATTTTCTTATAACTATTTCTTTTAATTATTATTATTATTATTATTATTAATTGATATTATTATTAATTATTATTATTTATATTATTATTATTATTTTATTATTCATTTAATCAATAGTTTATTTATATCTTTATTATATTGATTCATTTCTTTTAAACTGAATTATTTTATTATTATTCATTATTCATTGTAATTAGTAGAGTATACGATATATCGTGCAAACGATTTGTCGATTAGCCAAATGTCAAATTATCATTCTAATTATTATCTATCCATTTCCTTTATGTCATATATTATGTTTATTTCATAATTATTATTTTACTGAGATTAAATTCATCCCTTTAGCAATAGATCTACTCACCAATGTATTCGACTGTATTTTTTTTGAAATATTATTAGTGGTTTGATAAGAAATCATTTGAACTTGTGTGATTTTGTATTAGCTTAAACGAAAATAACAGTCATAAATGATTACGTTTTATTATTATACGTGGTTATTTTATTTATTTTATTTAAAGTCAGTAAATTTATGTTATTTTATTTAATTAAGAGATTATATTATTATATTTATATTCTATATGTATATTTGTTATTTATCTATTATTATTATTATATTATTTTGATTATAAATTTATTATTTCATCATAAAAATTATTATTATCTTATTATATTATAAGTTAAAAGTAATTATTACCTATATGATTTATTTTTTATAGGATGTACTTGTTTGTGAAAATATTATTTATTATATGAAGATATATATTTTCTATAATCTATTTATTTCTTCATTAGTTATGATATTTGTTAATATTTATAAATTCATATAATAATTAGTTATTATTTCATTATTATATCATTTATCTTAGTTATTATTATTATTATGTTATTATTTATTCATCTATTATTAATTATTATTATATGAGTATTATTATTAATATAGGTAGTATAGTAGTTATTTAATGTTAGATGGCAATATATTATGGAGTATATTATTATTATAAGGATATTTACTGGGCTTTAATTTATATTACAAACAACAATAATTTTCTACTCGTAAAAATTTCCTTGTGCATTTTATTCACCAACTTGGAATAAATTTAGCATATGGAAATAATTTAGATTGGGAATATATTGATTATGTGCTATGACTTAGTTAGGAGTTTAATTAATATTATTTTATTATGGATTACTTATATTATTATTATTATATATATACATTATTAATCTATATATTATATTATTATGATTATTAGTTGTGTTATAAATATATTTATTATATTATTATATATATTGTTAATATTACTGATTATATTATATAATATATTTAATTAGGTATTATAATTCAATTAATTGAATGTATCTATTATTATTTAGGGAGGCTAAGAGTTATTATTTTAATTAATTTTATTATTAGATCTACTTATATAATTATTATTAGTATTATTATATATATAATGTATTATTTATATATTATTGATTTATTATTGATATTAATATAATTAATAACATTTAAAAGGCGGCTGATAAAAATTATTAAATATTATATTTATATTATTAGTTATTTATTATATTTTTAATTATTATTATTGTATTATTTTATTATTGACAAAATATTATCATTATTATTTCTCTTACGAAGATTTTACTTATTATTGTATTATTATTATATTTAATTATTTAGTGCGATTAATTGTATTTTCAGGATTTTACTTATCTATGTAATTATTTATTATTGAGTGCTTGATTTTTATCATTATGGTTATATTCATTTTCATATTAGTTACTATTATTTATTTTGTGGTCATCTATTAATTTGAATTTGTTAATTTATCTACTTATATTATTATTGTACTTTATTTTTTTTTTTTTATGGCTGTTTAATTATATATTATTTAATTGATTGTTTTTCTTCTGTAGTTCTATTTCCATCCACTTGCTGCTTCATGATATTCTTCGCTTTATCCTCTCTTGTCGTCTTCTTACACTTCTATTTCCTACGTCGGATTTTTTTCGTCTTTCTTTCTATAACTGCTGTCTTTTTACTATTTCTCTTTAATCTTTATCTTCCTTTTCTTCTTAATTATGATTATCAATATTAATTATATTGTTCATGTAGTTACTATTAAGTAATTATCTATTATTAATATTAATTATTATTATTTATTATTATTATTATTATTATTACTATTATAGTAATTTATTATTATTTGATATTATTATATTATTACTTATTATTATTTCTCATTATTTATTATTATATCCTTCGTTCTTCTTGCGTTATTTTTTATTATATTATATAATTATTTTTTACATAATAAATCATTTCTATGTTATTTATTTTAAAGGTTAGAGATTATTCCTTTGATTTTTTCATTGACCTATTATATTTATTAATTATTATTATTATTATATTATATTATTATTATTATTAATTATATTTTTATTATTAAAATTTAAATAATTATATTATTATATTAAATGATTAGTGTATTATTACTTTGTTTTTTAAGCTCATGTCTGCGATTTCTTCATATGTTATTATATTATTATAATTATTTATTATTGATTGGATCTATCCTTGTATTTATCAGTTAGTTAGGTAAGTAGTAAGGGATTTTATGAGTAGTATAAACATTATATTATCCCAATTATCTATAATACTTATAGTCCATATTGATCTTGGTAATATATCATGATGCAAGAAATGTTCTAATCAAAATTCAAAGCCCATTTGTAATTTATATAATCAATTAGTTTCCTTACTGTAGGTCATAATAGAGATTTTATATAAATATAATTCACCATTATAAGGAGAACTACCAACCAACTTTTTATAGACAAACCTTATCTATTAATAAGCTTATGTTTTTACACCATCCTATAATTATATAATATAATATATTATGAAATTTCAAGAAATGGGTTTTTTTTTTTCAAATTAGTATGCATAATATTTAGTTAATTTATTAATTATTTTATTATAATCAATTATTTCCTATTCACTATGTATTTAACTTTTTTATTTTTGATATGATATTTTGAAATTGGGATTATCATCAAGGAGTTACAGAACAGAACACGCTTTCTCTTTTTTTATTTTTTTGTTCTGGCTTATCATAGCTGTACTCGCTTCTTCCTTGGTTGTTACTTTTCGTAACTTTTTACCTGCAATTCAAAAATAAAGTAATAAAGTTGTTATTTATTTTTTTGGTCTTTGGACTGTTTTTTTCTGGTTTTTTATTTCTCTATTTTATTAGTTTATTTTTCTTTATGCTTTAGTTGATGAGCTGTCAGTTGAAGTTTTATGACTAAGTTCATTTATCTCTTTACCTTAATCAATGGTAAATTTTAATTCGTATTGACACTCGTTTGTTTTTCTGAGGTTTAACAATTTTCTATGCTTCTTTCTGTTAAATTAATTTCTTTGTGGCTTCTATGTGTCCTATCTTTCTTTTTCCACTTGGTTCTTACCTCATTCTTCCTTTCTACAGTAATTACTTATGCTGAGGAGCCTGCTCTTAGGGGTTAATTCCACATATGTACATGTCCACACAAATTAATTTTTGTCGCGCCTGTCTTCCAAGTGGAATAATTAAAAAGATCTACTAATTCATAACTTGTATAACTTAAAACGGCTGTCTAATGTCGTAATTTCTTACGTAATAATATCAAATAAAGTCTTACGTAATGAAGAAATATACCTTAATAATGTAAAGCCCTAGTGGAAAAACTTTAATTCTTGCTAGCTGTGGAGAAGAAAATTTCCAACAAAAAAGATAGCTTACCTTCTTCTGTCATCTGATCATTTAATAGGACCAAGCCGACTGATATTCAAATTATTCGCATTGCCATAAATTAAATATCTAAATTAAATTTAGCGGTTTATATAAGATCTATACTAAATGAGCCATAAATAAATGCTATGATTGATCTTTAAAAATGACGAGTAGTATATATTTTTTATAAAATCATGTAATAATTATTATAGTATATATGTAATATTTATATATTATTATATATATAACTGGAATAATTATATATTACTATTATTTATTATTTATATATATATACTATATATATATAATATATATTATTTATATATATAGATTAGTTAATCTATAAATTATATATAGTACTATATATATATATACACTATTATAGATAACTATATCCTATATATGCTCTCGAGCCGGCTGTTAGCTTAGTAATAATGTCACAACTAAGTCGATATATAATAATAAAGACAATTTGCAACGATGAAAAATAATCTCTCTTTTCAACTTTGTATGTTTGTATTCTTCATACAAATGGAATCAACATTTCTATTAAAAAATATACGCAAGGGTTCTATTCCTATATATATATAATATATACTGATATATATATATAGAATATATATAATTATAGTCGTATACGTAAAGGATAGTAAAATGTCTATTTTTATAAATATTATATATATAATATATATATACTTATATATATTTAGTATATAAGTATATAATATAATATATATTATACTATACTATATATATATTAAATATATATTATCCAAAGTTATAAGATGACATGTTTGGGTCGAACTAAATTTATTTTTGACAATTACTTCAGACAATACTTCATATACGTTCAACATTTCTCTGTGTGACTCGAGATCTGCTTCTCAGTTTATATGACTCGTTGGGATAAAATGGAATTTCATACAAAAATACGCAATTTCAATATGAACGAGAAATAGATGGCTATTTGGAATCTATTTTAAAAGTTAGGACTTTAATCGCCTTCCTGATCCTTTTTTTGGAGATTGCTATGATGTTGCTGTAAAAGGTATATACATTGTTTTTCAAAAATGCCATTTTTATTTCAATTATTTAAGGTTTGAACAAGTAAAGTTTACCTAATTACTGAGAAGGTGAGTAATTCTTCTGAATTATGCAACTATATAACTTATAAATCTGGGGGAATAATTATGGATTGTGATCTTGTACCTTTATATATATATATTATCTATATATATATATATATAATAATATATATATATATATATAGTTATATATTATAATATATATATATTTATATTATATATCTATTAGTATATATAGTATAGTTATATATAATATTACTATATATAATAATATACTCATTGGTAAAGCTTACTTACTGAAGTAGAAGTTATATTTTAAGAATTTAATTTTCCCTAAGTATAATTAGCGAAGTTTTTAAATAATAAAAGACAGCATCAACTCCGCCCTCCCTCATCACAGAACCCAACACAAACCACAAGTACTTGAATATACAAACATCCAACGCAGTTTGGCGTATTAAAAATGCTAATAACAACAAGCAGAAAGATAAGAAATAAATAGTCCAACTATATATTAAACCCAAAATTTTAATTACAAGTAATTGA
>JABUQX010112213.1:5000-10000 GCA_015478945.1 Trachelipus rathkii
AAGTATAGAGACGAAACGAGTCGGGAAATCTATGTAAATATATCTTCTTCTCCTGTATATTATTTTCAAAGATTATTTTAAGGAAATTAAATTATGTACAAAAATAAATATTTAGAACGTTGGAAATAAAATCAAAAACTTTAATAATAATAATAATAATAATAATAATAATAATAATAATAATAATAATAATAATAATAATAATAATAATAATAATAATAATAGTTCTCTAAATTTTCGACTCCGACTCCTCTTACACAGGAATCTTCGACTCCGACTCCACTTGCACAGAGTTTTCGACTCCGACTCCGGGAAAATTGCACGACTCCACGACTCCGACTCCGACTCCGACTCCGCAGCCCTGCATATTACTACGGAATTATCTTTATTATCTAATTTCCTTTCAAATGTTTTTAATTTCATTAGACGAATGTTGATCAAGTTTTAAGAATGAGGTCTTACAAAATGTCACTTCATAGATTTAGGATGTCTCCGACATTATTTATTTTGTATAGATCTGAATTTAATCATTATGTTTTGTCACATAGGGAATTTACAGGTTTTCTTTAACCATGATCCTAATTCTAGTACAAATGAACAATGGTAATTCATCCATTACAATTGATCAAAGTTGATTCAAAGTCAGTCAGTCTCGATGTGCTTTAAAGTGCTTGCTGGTTTGCCTGCTAAATCTTTCTTTAGATATGATAATTGGATGTCATTGTCAAGGGGAATAACCTTGCAGATTAGCTAATATTTGCGTTTTGTACGCACCATTTTATTTAAATTTATAATATCCATACTTATTAAATATTTTGCTTTAAAATTAAAATAAGGCATCAATTTCGGTTTTAAGGTTTAATATAACGAATTAAATTTCTAAACTTTTTGTTTGGACATAGATATCAACTTGAAATTTCCCATGTTAATAATTTTAAACTGAGTAACTTTTTTAGATGCAAGGACCGGATTCCTCTTGGTTTATATGTATAATATTCCATACATTATTTCAAGCCTATGTGAATTTCATAAAAATTAATTTTTTACCTCTTTTCATATTTGAGTTCTCTTAAGAAAAGTACTTACTTCACGTAAATGAAAATGAAAAATGCCGATTTTTATCTTCTCTAAGCAATATTCATGAATAAACATCTGTACAGCAGGCAGATTTTTTTTTTATTTCCAGATGGATGTCAAAAAGGTTGACATTTTTGCGCAATAGAATATTTGTGGGTGTTGCTAATTTGATACATCATTTAGGGTTGGTTAGCCAATGGGTCCTCCTTATTTGGAAGTTATCAAGGAGCTGACTTATCCGGATTATCATCCTGTCTCTGCTATTTGTTTTTTATACCATTGATAAAACATGGGCTCCTATTCAAATCTTTTGATGATGATGAAGATGTGATTAAAAGACTGCAGAAGCCTCTAATTTTTATGGGCTTCCATAAGTGTTAAATTCTGACCGTACTTATTTGTACCAAAATCCTGGGTGATAATTGGAAGGGAGACTTTATGCAACCTAGATTTCTTTAGTGCTGTTAAACCCCCGATAACGTAGTTTCCAAAAATAATTTTGATCGAGAAAGGACTCTTTCAGAGACATGAGCGGTATAAAGGAGGTACAACAAAATTAAACTTCCTCATCTCCCTCTCGGTGGACAAAAGTTTAAATCTCTCTCTCTCTCTCTCTCTCTCTCCTCTCGTTCTCTCTCTCTATTATATTTATATATATATATATTATATATATATATATTAATATATATAATATATATATATATTATATATATATATATACCTATATATATATATAAGGTAATATTGTGTACGGTATTCATGATTTTAATACTGCTTTTTAATAAGCTTATCGGTTTCCAAGACATCAAAATTTTTCGAAGACAATCGATAAAGAAATCTTGAAAGTATTCACTAGATTTTAACATTTTTTTTTCATCAGCTTAATTAGGCCAGTTAGAAAATACTTTTTAGTTTTTTTTTTTTTTATTTATTAGGCTTTATTTCCTTTTTGTTGCTGATAATATTCTTACAGCAGAATATATATGATCCTGTATGAATATTTTGTGAATCCAACCGCCATGTTGAACTAAAATCAGCTGACTGAAGTCTACTTAATATTTTTAGGGAAATTTTGGAAAGCACCGTTTATTAAGCAAATCATTAGATGCTCTTTTAGTAAAAAAAAAAGGTCTTAAAAATGTCCTTACGAAAGTGACGCTAATCTAAATTTTAAGAAAGGTTGTGGACGAATGGATAACTAACCGCTATGCCTATTGCTAAATGTACTCCACTGGAAAGGTTTCGAACACTTCTCTTTTCCCCACTTACATACACTTGCAAACTTTCAAACAACGTGTATTAACCAGGCTATTTGGACAATGAATTTACTTTTCCCCAATATTGGTAGAAACGATGTAGGCCTCCGGCGTGTATATATATATATATATATATATATATATATATATATATATATATATATATATATATATATATATATATATATATATATATATATATATATATATATATATATATATATATATATGGGTATACTTAAGTTTCTTTCTGACCTATCGATATTTAAGTTTTAAAATCGATTTTCGATATATGTGTATCGATTATACCCAAGATACCGAGAATCTAGATTTATTCATAGAAACACACACACACACACACATATGATATATAATATTATATATAATACTATATATATATAATATGATATATATATATATATATATATATATATATATATATATATATATATATATAAAAGATGCTTAATTCATTGAGTTAATATTATTGGAACCTTTCAAATGAAATGTTTATATAATAAACAAGCGCCATTTTTTTTTTAAAATTTTTTCAAAAATTATGTTGGGTTCTTATTTTTGTGAATATGAATTTGAATTTGAAGGATTTTATTCCAAATTTGTGAGAATGATTATATCGTGTTAGCAATGCTGCAACATTTTAGTTTGAAACTAGATAAAAGGTTTGTAGAAAGTGTCAAAAAGAATGTGAAATTACCAAAATAGGAGAAAAGTTTTATTTTTAATGTACTAGTAAACATTGTGGTTCGAAGTATACTGTTTCTCCCAAATATAATTTTTTTTTCAAATATTAGAATTTCCTACACTGGTGCCCTGTTAATTATGTATGTCTTTTTACATAACGAAACAGTTTCAAGGGTAGTAACCTATTTAGATGTCATTGAACCAACAGTTATAGATTGGTTTAATTTTTGCATGACACGTATACTATATACATATATGTTTTGGTTAGAGGAATTTTGGTTAGGAACATGGTAAAAAAAAACAAAATAAAAAAAAATAAACAAATTGGATTTTTTTTGGGGGGAGCTCGAGCCAGCGGGGGACATAGTATATATATATATATATATATTATTTGTAAAGGTGTTGCACGGCAATGTAGGGGGCTCGAGCCGGGGACGGGGAGGGGTGGGGGGACGTTTTCCATACCCGTGTAAGGGGAGGGGCGGAGGAACCCCGCGCGACACCCAAATACAAAAGAGCGGGGGTTCCGGAGACCTCCCCGAGGGGGGGAAATAGTTCCAACCGTAGTTCCCGCGAAAGCGCGAGAGACCCCCGACTCCTGCCATCGGTGCGGTATACCCTTGGGGTATTCTTTAGTTAAAAAAAAAAAAAAAAATTTAGTAGAAAGTCTATTTATTTTAACGAGAAACGTATAAAAAGTCTCTAAATAGGCTTTCAACTCATTTTAAAATAATTTTAATTTTTTTTTTTTTTTTTTTTTTTTTTTTTTTTTTTTTTTTTTTTTACATTTTCCGCACTAAAACATTGTCGCAGCATCCAGCAAATGTATTCCCTTTTTCCCGTGCTTTGTAGTTTTTTTGAGATATGGATTGTGGCTCTTCTAGAGGCTAATATATAATTATATATTATATATTATATAATATTATATATATATTATATAAATATATATATATATATATATATTATTATATATCATATAATATATATTAATATATATATATATCGATATCGATAGATATCGGATCGATATATATTTTCGATATATCGAAATCGAAGGTCAGAAAGAAATTAAGTTTATACTATATATATATATATATTATATTATTATATATATATATATATATATATATATATAGTATATTATATATATATATATATATATATATATATATATATATATATATATATATATATATATTGGAAAAATTTAACCAGCAAAATGATAGTATGAGAAAAAGCACTCTTAAATATACATTGGTACCAAGTAATCATTAATTACACTATAATATTTTATAACCAATATTTGCGTAATTACTCACTGGAAATTTTCGATAGCATAAACTGGGATTTTAAAAGAAATACCTACGCAATATATAGTTTTTTTCTTTTCAACTTGCAAAACTTAGGCTTCAAAGCCTATTACTGCTTGTAACATGACCACATGGCTTTACTGCATTAAGTGTACGACAACTAAATTTCCGAAATATCCGAAAACGCTTCTAAAACAAAATTTTTTTTGTTTATTTGATCACGTAAAAAATGCGGACGTACGATTATATCGACAATTTAATTAATTAATTATATTAATATAATTAGTAAGTAGTAATAATATTTAGTTATTTATAATAATAATAAATAATTTTTATTATTAATTTATTATATATTATTATATTATTATTTTATTATTATTATTACTTATTATATTATTATTATTATATTATTATTTTATATTATTAAAAATAGTGGTAGAGGGGCAAGCAACTTTTTTTGGAACTCGACAAGAATAATAATTTTCAATATTTAAAGGGAGTTGAACCTTTTCCTAAATGCTTGAAAGAATAGTCGCATTTGTCGTGCATGCGTTTTTTCTAGCTAGCTAATGCTCAGGCTCGTAGCTGATCGGTCCATTACTTATTCTTCATTATTATACTTCCTTATTTTCATTAATTAGTAATTATTCATTAC
>JABUQX010112213.1:17500-20000 GCA_015478945.1 Trachelipus rathkii
TTCTTCGCCACATAGGGCAGTATCGTCCGCAAAAAGTATCATGTTCACTTCCCTTCTATCATTACCCATTATCAATTCCCACCCCCCTCCCCTCCTGACCTCACCATTCCTCTGCAAACACTCTCCATAAACAAATGTGAATAGCCACGGCGACATTACACCACCCTGCCTCAATCCTCTCACCCACCCAAACATCTCACTCTCCCTCCTTAACACTCTCACACACATTCTACTATTCCTATAAAAAGGCCCTAATACTTTTACCTAATTTACCCCCCACTCCATTATCCTCCCACACCCTCCACAATTCACCCTTCTTCACTCTATCATATGCTTTCTCTAAATCTAAAAAACACCCATACACTTTCCTTTTCCTCTCTATACTTTTCTCACAAGCATCTTCAGTGTAAACACTTGGTCCACACACCCTCTTTCCTCCCTAAATCCTCCTTGTTCTTCCCCATTCTCCCCTCCGTTAAACCTCTCACTCTCTCAATCAGTATTCTCCCATACACTTTCCCTACCACACTTAAAAGACATATACCTCTATAATTCCCACATTCCATCCTATCCCCTTTCCCCTTATACAGGGGAACCAAACAACCATCCTCCCAATCCTGTGGTACCTCACCACTCTCCAACATTATTATATAACCTATACAGCCATTCCTCCACCCCTATACCTCCCTTCTGCAACATTTCCATTCTCACACCATCCAGACCTGCGGACTTCCCTTTTTTTCCTTTATTCAAGGCCCTAATAATTTCCTCCATTTGTATTTCATCCTCCCCCTCCCTCCCCAATTCACTCCCCATCCTCCCCTCTTGCAAATCTTCCTCCCCCCCCCCCCCCTTCATTCAATAATCCACTAAAATACTCCCCCCACCTCTTCCTCACCCTATCCTCTCCTCCTATCCACTCCCCATCTCCTCCCTTAATCCTCTCCCCCAACCCCTCCTTCTTCTTCCTTTTTTTATATATATTATTTATAACACTTCAAATACTATACATTAACTACGGCTAAACTTTCAACAACACATATATTTTTCACATTAGTGAGCAATATATCTATCGAAAGAGTCGATATGCTAATCGACATATCTTGTCTCCTCAAAACGAAAAAGAATATATATATATATATATATGGACAAAATTGAGTTAGGTGACCTCGGAACGAAAGGTCTGATTTGAAAAAACTTTCGACAAGTACTCTCTCTGATAGGTAAATAGATATTTTAGGCGTGTAAAATATCGATATCGCTATATCAAAAAATATCGATATAATATCGATATTTTTCGATTTGTTTTTACATTTTTAGGGGGCTCGAGCCAACGGGGAACAGAGTGGGGGACGAAGTCCCCCCGTAGTCAACCGGGAGGCCGAGAGATCCCGAATCTATACATCTTGGCGTTCTACCCTAGGGGTATTCTTTAGTTCTTAAAAAAATACGGTTATATATATATATATATATAATATATAATATATTATATATTATATATATATATATATATATATATATATATATATATTATATATATATTATATTAATATATAATATATATAATATACTTGCGTTCCAGAAGCCCGACTGCAGCCGGGCGGGCACACAGGCGCGCACATGCATCGTTTCCAAAGCCCGTTTGCGCACTTCTACGTCACGTAAAACGTCACAGTCAGCGCCCGTTCTGTAAATCCTTGATTTTTGGGAATAATACGGGAGGGCTGCGAGGATACTTTGTTACAAACAAATTTCTTTTACAAAACATGTGTCGAAAATGGCTTGCCAAAAGTGTTTTTAATATTTTAGTAACTTTTATATTAAGGATACTAAATATATCATATCATTTCATAAAATAGATACATATAATGTATAAGAGTATTGTTTACAATTGTCAGCGAATCCGACAAGGGCCGCGCTCGGCCAGTTTTCAAGTCTCAATTTCCTGTCTTGATGGTTAATAGAATTTTTTTCAATTTCGAAGAGTTTCTCAAGGTCGATTTGCCACACGTGCTGCCACTCGGACTTCTGAACGCAGCTATATTATATATATATATATTTATATTATATAATATATATATATATATATATATATATATATATATAATAATTATATATATATATAGTAGTATATATTATATTATATATATATATCTATCGCTATATTATATATATATATATAATATATATATATATATATATTATATATATATATATATATATAATATATATATATTATCAAAAACTAAAAAAAAAAAAAAAAAATATCGATAATTTTACACGCCTAAAACATCTATTGTAACTATCATAAGAGGGTACTTATCGAAGTTTGGTTTAAAATCCGACCTCCCATTCCTAGCGTCCAAAAACTTTATATATTATATAATTATTATATATATATATATATATATATATAATATATTTATATCAAATATATGTATTATATAGTTGGATAGAGATATGGTCTTTCTTTAATTCCGTTTTCGGTCAGCCTCTAGAA
>JABUQX010112213.1:22500-26338 GCA_015478945.1 Trachelipus rathkii
CGAAAGTACGTTCATAGGAGAACAAGATGGCAAAACACCAACCAACTAACGAAACAAACCCTATGATGTAAGTCGTAGCTTGACAAAGACTGTCACAATGGAAAGACATCGTCAGAGAGAGAACGTACCATACCATAGGAGTTATCACACTGTTGGAAGCAGGCCATCTCAGAGACAGGTGGCTCAACAACTCGGGTAAACCAATCGACGGTCAGTCGGGATCCCTCATCAAGTTTCAGGAGATTGCAGCAACCGCAGACGACATGGTCAGGGTCACCCGAGGGTGACGTCCGAAGAGAGATGACAGATTCCCGTCGGCCGTGCTTTGTGCATCGTATCCAAAACAAGCGTACACTACAACATAGGCTCCGTGATGTCAAGACATGTGCCCATTTCCAAGCGTACAGTGAAAAGACGACAGAATGAACGTGGAGTACGTATTACAAGGTCTGCCATCGGCCCTTCCCTGATCAGGGAGCATCGGGTTGAGATTTCATTTTTCACAAGCGTATGGAATTGGACACTCACAGATGAGTCGAGGTTCACACTACATGGAACCAGATGGACGTCGGCGAATTTGAAGACGTGCAGGTGATCACTTTTCTGCTTGCAATATCTCGCCAAGGATTCCTTTTGGACGGTGACTCTGTGATGGTGTGGGTAGTCATTTGTTTGAGAGCTCGCACGGCATTGCATATAGTGTATCAGAGTTAGCCAACGGCTGAAAGGTATGCGGAAGACATCCTTCCAAGGAGTATATAGTATGCTTTTCGAGTTCCTTCATGGCGTCCATTTTGTTACTCCATGGACACGCACAACAGCACACTGTTCACAGGTCGTCCAACGATACCTACAATAGGTAGGGATCAGACTCCTGGCCATTTTTGCGAGGAGCCCGGACGAATCAATCGAACATGTTGGGATTTGTTGGGTAGGCTTGTTCGAGTACGCGAACATGCTCCGTCCACACTCAGGGAGCTTGCAAACGCTTTGACAACATCCCGCAGGAGACCATCTTCAAGATCATTTCATCAATGCCGAATCGCTTGGAGGAAGTTGGAAGGGCCAGAGGGGGTACAACCCATTATTAGACACCTTTATGATGCATTTGACATTGTAATTTGTAGAATATTGTTGTTGATTAACAAAATCATCATATCCATATTTTTTTCGTTTTCTTTATTTTGCCATTTAATTCCCTACAAACTGTCGTTACATACGGTTTATACATTTATAAGCCTGTGCAACACTCCCGAGTTAAGTATGAACCAAATAAAACCAAACCTTAGCCCTACATTTCCCAATATGAAAGTGTTTAAATTATATTTACGGGTGATGCATTAAATTTGCCCGCGAGTATATATATATATATATATATATACGATATATATATATATATATGTTTTTATATTATATATATATATATATTATATATATATATATATATATATATATATATATATATATATATATATATAGTGCTGTTACATAAAAAAAAACCACCCCGTTTTGTTACACAAAAAAAACCCATTCTGTATCTCGGTAAATATGAGGTCTAGAGCGAAAAAATTTGGTGCACCTATTAATCGCATCTAGGATGAGTGATAAAAATTGTTAATAATTGTTCGAAGTTGATTTTTTGAATTTTGGGAATTTTTTTTTCATTTTTGAAAAAATTTCACAATTTTCAGCATTTGAGCGGCCCATTTTGAGACTTTTCAGCATCACTGATTAAGAAATTTATTAAATTAGTATAATAGTTTGATCATTTCCTGTTGGCCCCCATCCTTGATCTCATTCACAACCAATTTCAATTGAAATTTTATGCCAGCCCCCCCCCCCCCCGGACCCTTGAGTTAAAAAAAAAAAAAAACACTTGTAACGAAAAAAAAAAACAAT
Organism: Trachelipus rathkii; assembly: GCA_015478945.1. NCBI lineage: Eukaryota > Metazoa > Arthropoda > Malacostraca > Isopoda > Trachelipodidae > Trachelipus > Trachelipus rathkii. Next base: position 24,400 of record JABUQX010112213.1, read on the forward strand.
TCCAAATTAATTGAAAATGTGCATGTATATGCGCTATAACTCCTATCAACATGCTGTATGGTTGTTTTTTTCCTTCTGTCAGTGTGGGGTCCGAAAACCCCCCCCAAAAAAATGTAACAAAAAAAAAACCCACTTGTAACAAAAAAAAACCATGTATATTTTTACATTTTGGAAATAGTATATGTAGTATAGTATAAGTATATAGTCAGTGGCGTAATTGCCCTCCCCTCAAGCCGGGGGAGGGGGCGCAGGAGCCGAGATGGGCGCACGGCTGGCAGAGGGAATGGCAGCACTTTTCGTATGAAAAACTCCATTAATAAAAGCTCTCTCGCTCTCTCTCTCTTCTTTTCTCTCTCTCTCTCTCTATATATATATATATATATAATATATATATATAGTATATAGATATATATATATATATATACTATATATATAATATATTATATATTTATATATTATATATATAGGCTATATATATATATTGTATATATATATATATATATATATATATATACTATATATTTTATATATTATATATATATAGTATATATATATATTATATATATATATATATATATATATATATATATATATAATATATTTTTTTTTACTTCTATATATATATTTTAAATACATATAAAATATTAAATATATATATATATATTCAAATTAATGAGTTATTCCTGGGGTTTATCCCCATTACAAATCAAAAGACCGAAGGTTTAGAAAGCGAAGTGTGGAAGTTTTTGGAAAGCAATAACATTTCAATTAAAAAGTGCAGAGGGCAGGGCTATGATGGTGCTGCTGTTATGAGTGAAAGTACATTGGACTGCAGACCAAAATCAAGCGAAAGTCGTCTAATGCAGAGTATGTGCATTGTGCAAATCACAACCTTAACTTAGTCTTGAATGATTCTGTAAAAGAGATTACAGAAATGATTGTTTTTTTATGATGTGATTAATGAGATATATGGGTATTTCAGTCAGTCTTCCAAGATGGCAATCACTGAAAGAAATTTCTTCAGAAACCTGCAGGTCAACAAAACTGTTAAAAGACTGTGCCCAACTAGATGGTCTTCGAGGTTCGATTGCTTGTTGGCAGTTAAAGTTAATTTCATTTATATTTTGAACTGTTTATCAAAAATCATCCTAACTTCAACAAAGAGCTCTGAAGTAGTTGAGGCGACAGCATTAAGAAGACAAATGTCTACTTTTCACTTCATTTTAATGCTTGTGTTTCAAAGCAAATTTGCGAAAGTATTACCATCCACTAAATAAAACACTCCAAAAAATCAGACATATCCCTGGATAAAGCTTCCACTCTTTTAGAAAGGTTTATCACCAAACTAAACCAGTTGCGGGGAGAGCTTTACAAGCTAATGGTAGAGGCCCAGGAAATTGCAAGAAGCTGGCAAATTGAGACTTCATTGCCTACTAAACGCAAAGCAAAAGTGATAAGCTTCTTTGATGAGTTTTCTAAAGATGTTGACTTCATTGACTTTGCACATTTTCAGGGTGAGGGTTTTTTAACAGAGCATTGATTATACTAATAGGGCAAGTGAATCGGAGGTACCAGAATATGAGGAAGGGGAAACAGATGTTTTGCTTTTGAGCCTTAACAGCCCTTACAGAACCAAAACAAGGATAAAAGAAGCTCATGGGAGTCTGCTGGAACAAGTTTTTACAAAAAATATTTAAGCGATGTGAAAAGTTCTTTAGTTACGGAAAATTGTCTGCTTCAGGAAGTTGTGGCAAAGTGAAATAAAGAATAAGAAAAGATGGAACAAAAATTAATACAAGTTGACAGAATTATTTGTTGAATTGAAAAATTAATTAATGTTGTCTTGTAAGTATCCAGACGTGTTTTACAAGCTTTTATAATGTTTCTGACACTCCAGTAACTTCATCATCTGCTGGGAGATCTTTTTCAAAATTAAAAC
>JABUQX010112214.1:0-23419 GCA_015478945.1 Trachelipus rathkii
ATATTATATTACATATTATTTTATATATATAATATTATATTACTATTTTTATTATTATTATTATACGTATTATTATTGACATTTATGTGGCTCTATTTCTATATATAGAGTATAGCAGTTAAGGTACTAGATGATGACACGCAGTTGTAGAAAATTATTCTTACTGGCTCGATCTTCACACCACAGCCTCTCAATTATTGTAAAATATAAAAAAAAAAAAAAATTGATATGCTTGTTAGTCTGTTTAATTTTTCAATTAAAATTTAAAAACAAAAATAATTAATCAAAGCAAATGAAGAGTAACATAGATATAAGGAAAACGCCCTATTACACAGAGGAGTGAATTTTTTTAAGATTTTTTTGTCTGTTGAATAACACAAAAAGGAGACATCTCTAACGAGACGCGAGGCAATACAATACTGACGAATGATTGATATTGATCAAAGAACAGTGGCTGCTTGACTGTGGGCAACTAACCGGGATGATGAGCGCAGCAGCACTGAAGAAAGTTTTTTAGAGGCTTTAAAATGTCGAACTTATAAAGTGGGACACTTGTATGTAATATAGAATTTGCCTGTGTTTTCTAATCGATATTCCATGATGGAGATATGCGCCACTCGAAGATAGAGGAAATACTACTGGACACTTGTGAAAAATACCTGCGGAATTAAATTTTGAGGTCACCAAGGCGGACAACTACTCTAATGAGGAAACAAATTTTTTTCCTAGAGACCGTTGAATGGACAACAACTATATGTTGCAAGAGCAAAGTGGGTTGAAGGATCCTGTTACGAGTAGCAATTCGTTATCGACATTGAAGAAAAAAAGGGTTTTTAAAACCGACAAATTGTGGAGGCTTAAATGAAATAGGATAGATGCGGGGATATTGCACCTTGCTCCAAAACGTAGCTCAAAATATATTTTGAAATGCTGTAATCATGAGATGAATTGCTTAGAAGTGTAATTATGATTTCAAATTTATACGCCTTCACTCTTCCATTAAGAGCACGTCTTATAGTTCCAATCATTAGTGACAAGCAACAGATCTTCAATCATCATTGAACTCCTGTGATGGGACTTGCTTTCAAAAGGGATTTTTCTCAGCGAACAATATCGATAAAAATTTTCAAGCCTTTTTGCGTAATTCTGGCACACATAACCGCTTTCTCGACTGCTAATTAAGTTAGATAAAAGAAGTGAGGAAGTGTACTCGTGTCAGAAATCAATTTCAATTATTAAATGAAAAGAAACCAAAGAATTGCAAATCCGTTATCTTGATAATTTTTTCAAACCAGTTAGGAGTAACCAAGTTCTTCGAGCCATAGAAAATCCATATTTTTTCGCAATTCTTGTAAAGTCATTTTATACGGATATCTAGGTTAAACAACTGTATAGCAATTTCTAGAATTTAGAATTTGATTGCATGCTACAGGTCATATTTGGACTCCGACTTACGCGTGATTCAGCATACTATTTTACCTCACGCATGATTCCGTGCAAACTCCAGAACAGTATTGTACGTCTATTCTACACACTGACAAGTCTCTAAACAAAACTTTCTTAAGTTTCTCAATTATAGCAGGGATGAAAAGACTAACAAAACTAAGCTTTAACATAAACTGATTTTTCACAACGCTTACACAATGTAAAAGTGGAAGCAAATTTAAATCAAGTTTTGCGTTAAAAAAAAAGAAGCAATTGTTCACTACATAAAAAAAAAAACATTTTTGTATTTTGACAATTGCTAACACATTGAATATATCAGGAGACATATTTTAATTCATTCTAGTTTTCAAAGTAAAGATATATACATACCTATATATATATTAATATATTATATAATATTATATATATTATATATAATTATATAAATATATATTACTAATATATATATATATATGTATATATATATATTAATAACTATTTATATATTATATATATTATCCTTATTCTTAAACTCCTGCAAAAAAACCAAACCGAAAAATAAAAAAATTCTGGTTACGAAATATTGAAATTTGACCACAAATTCAATCAATGGTTGATTTTCAAAATTTATTTTTGGTTTTGAGAATTGCCCACATAATCTGTCTAAAATTATTTTATTCGGGTCATATTTCTCTCAAGAATAAAAAATTTTTCAGGTGCAGTCTCATTTGTAGTGCGGGTGGACGTCCTTCTTTTTAATTTTGATTTCCCTTTCCCATTAATAAAATAATAATATAAGAGTCTCCAGAGGAATACGAATTTTTCATGAAAAAAAAAAAAAACGTTTCGCCAAACTTTTTAGAAATATTTATAAAGAAAAATATCTAAGTAAGAAGATGTATCCTACCCGATTTTCTATAAATCGCTGGCCCTTGAAAATCTTGGTCATGTTGATCGGAATTAGAGTTAGAGTAGTGAAAACCAATACTTATAACCTACAAATTTCACTGAATTTATAAAAAAGCAAATTTTTTTGAAAAATGAAATACTGAGATAGTTTTTTCTACTCATCCAATCAACATCAAACTATCATGGCGTATAATGTCTGGCGAGATACATCAATATTTTACTTAGATTAAGATTTTTTTTTGATATTCTGGAAACGACCAAAATTGTCTTTTAAATTTACCAAAACATAAAGTTATTTATTAAAATTTGGTTCGGCAAGGACAAATCCAACAACTACTGCAAACCCAACATACAAAACAAACTAAATCTCAATAAAAAAAACTCGCGCCATTTGCCTCCGCCGACGTTTCACCATTGCTCTGAATAAATTTCGAGTTTTGATGCGATCGGATAGTAGAATTTTTTTTCGTCCATTTTTTCAATTTCAAACCCCAAACAAGCTATAGGTTTTTGAAATCGGACAACTAAGTGGCCAGATTTGTGGACAATAACATTATTCCTTGCCATTGCAAGAATTTTAGGTAATCGTCTAATACTTTGGTATTATTCTTATAAGTTTTGAAGTCAATTTTCTAAAAGACAATTGTAAGGAGGTGAAGTTGAAAAAATGTCAAACTCAGGATTTTCAAAAATAAAGAATGGAAATCAAGGAACATAATTATCGGACACTGAACACCGGCGTAAGAACACCAAGAAACGAAACAACACGATTTAGATGTCAGAAAATAGGTTTTCTGGTTTGGCTGTTCATGTTTGATTCAAAAATAGCTGAAAATTAAGAATTTGGGGATGTAATGGCACCATTCTTAAGATTGGGGGCAAAAATAGGGCTCAGCCTCAGGAACTAAAAATCACAAAAAACCCTCCTGAAGCAGCTCATATTCTCTTTGTTGACTAGGCCAATTCGTGTCAGTTGGTTTTATATTTTCTTGTGGTTCTCTGCTTGCTGTATTTATTGTAATTTACTTTTTGAGCATGTGATTGATTAGAATCGTCTGGCATAAAAACTATCTAGCATTTTTTATATTAATGAGAAGGGGTGATGTAAGAAGAAATGTTGTAGGTCCTGCATAAAAGGGTAAAGAGTGTGGGTGATATGATAGAGATTTGCATCTATATATTTGTATGTACTGGGAAGGATTGGCGTCCTTGTATGACTCTTAGCTGTTAGAACGCGGAATAAGGGAAACGATGCTTATTAATTTTCTTGTCTTTTATAATAACTGCATTGTCTATTAAACAAGATAAACGTGGTTATTTGGTGTTGAGATGCCTTCTTAAAATGTCTGGGGATTGCAGGCGCTTCTAGGCAAGAAAGTAGCGTGAAGGGAAATAAATTGGTTAAATCCGTAGAGAAATTTGCTGTTACAACTGGTCAGTGGTTTGATTAAGTAGGAATTTTGTCGTAAAAATCCATTTCGTTTTTTGTAATCTGATAGGTTACCATATAAAAGGAGATTTCCTACTTTAGAAGATAATCTTTAAGAAGTAACTTTGGGATATTTATACGAGAGTATTACATATAGATCTATAGCTTATGAAAGCTGATTTAATTAGCGAGGTTTGCCTGGATTTATGTTTATGGGTATTATGTGGGGGCATGTTTCCAAACATGGGTGGGGATCAATGTTAGTTTGCCATGCATACGTTAAACCATTTTTTTTTTGAGTTACAGCTACGATGATTTTGGTTCCCAGGTGTTTGAGATGAATTTGGATATTTTTGTCTGGTTCTCTCTTCCTTTTTGAATTTTTTAAGCTTTTGAATGGTGTTGAGTGATTCTTCTAAGGGCGAGTGAATTGGAGCATTTTCGTCGGTTGACTCTTTCTTAATTTTTTGTAGTTCCTTCCAAACAGCTATTGGTGCGGTTGAATTCTGGGTTTATGATTGATTTTAGAATAGTTAATAGTATTACATTGATTTTTTTGGGCTGGGAATTTTATTGTTTAATTTCTGTTTAACAGATGGCTTCGTGGTTTGGTGGTGGTTGAGTATAGTGATATTTATTGTACGGAATATTTTTGTTGCTATTGGTTTTATGGTTTAGTGGTTGAAAAGTGGATTGTCTGCCAATTTCTTATTGATGATTTCAGTTGAGTTTTTTTAATATGATATCCACCAACTCAAGGGCAGGGCCTTTTCAAAAAAGGAGAGAGCAGTTTATAGAAAGAAAGCTTTGCTGTTGGCTTATATATATAATATATATATATTATATATACTAATATATATATACTATATATAACCATATATAATATATATTTATATTATATATATATATATATATTATTACGTATGATAATAAAATACTAATACTATATATAAAATATATAGCTTATATATATTATAGTATATTTATATTATATTATATATATAATATATAATATATATATAATATATATATATATCTATTATATATTATATATATACTAATATATATATATATAATATATATATATATTTAACGTATCAAAGAGTTCTAGGCTTTTCTTGAGGAACTCGTCGAACGAGGTTCACGTATCCCCCTCGCTGTGCCGTAGGGGTTGCAGCCCCCCCCCCTCTCGTCATAAAGTGTTAGAAAATTTATTTCAGCCCCATTTAGTGGGCTGTTAGAGGAGTTGCGTAATGCCCCCTGAACTGGGTTACCAAATACCTCTCTCTTCGCACTCTCGCTCTCTACTCTCTAAATGATTGTGTTTGTTGGTTCTGTGTATTTGGTTTTTAGTCCCGACCTAGATTTTGGGTTTGTGCTTTTTGCTCGGAGAGAGTTTCTTTTTGTTTAGTAGTTAGATTTCGCATTTCTAGTAAAAATGGGATTCATTTGTCTTGGCGGTTTAGATGCTATTTACTACTTAGTGCTTATAGATTCTAGTTTTCTTTTATTGAAGGTGTCTATAGTCGGTTTGCTTAAGAGATTGAGGTTAGTTGTGTCGGAGGAGATTTGCAGTTTTTGTCTATGAGGTCAGTGGTTAAGCTTGGAATGTTTGCTTTCTCAATTACTGACATATGTTTTTGTTGAAATGATGAGTATGTTGGGTGTATTATATATGTATTGGTGACTGAGAATTGGCAGCCAATGTTGATAGAATGGAAGTGAGAAGAGCTATATGGCGATTGAGGCAGAGAAGAGAGCAGAGAAGAGAGAGAAGAGAGAGAGAGACAGAAAAGCAGAGGAGAGAGAGAGAGAGAGAGGTTTTCCATATTGTAGTGAGTTGAATTTTGGAGGAACAAAAGGAAATATCAAAGGAACGTGGATCCCTGACTATGCTTGTAAAGGTCGTTGGGTATTTTGACTTCTGTGTTCGCTGGAGGATACTGGGAGTTGAACTGTAAGTCCTCGTGAGTGGTATGTAAACCTCATTGGGGAGATGTGTGTGTTCTTTTGTGATAAGCCATGCGGAGGCCAATATAAGTTATTTATTTTTCCTTAAGGGTGATAGGTCTGGGGTATAATCCCGGGGGCAGTACTGAGAGGTGGATGGAGGGATATAAAAATTAATTAGGTTGTATGTCCTTTTATTATTGGTTATTTTTATTGATTGGTACGTGGACACTTGGTCGTTAATCATGAGATGTTCTATGTGATTTGTGGTGTTTCCGAATTTGATATTTTTATGCAAGTGTGAAAAGGCCATGTTAAAATAGATATCCGTCTTGTCTTAGGATTGTGTAGTTAGGAAATTCAGAGAGGGAAGTGTACTGTGTGAGATTTGATTCCTATCTAAATATTAATAGGTTGATGCACAAATTATCAGGTTGTACTCTTAATTTAAATTGGTGGTGAAGTTCCTTTATGTTTATTTTAAATAGCTATTGGGAGGCGATGTGAATCTGTATGTGCGAGTATCAGCATGAGTAGCAGGACCATGTTGGGGAATATTAATTAGGAATTTGAAGCTTGGTGCAGTTTATGTGAAACCAGAGCTGGCAGAAGTTGCATAATACTAACATTTGTCCTCTAGTGCAAGAGCAGTAAGGAATCTGTTTTGGTACGCATGTCGTAATAAATTTATCCCTCCCTTTTAGGAAGGTTAGAGAGAACGTATCCCCTTGAAACTTGGTATCCCCACTTTTGATGATGGAACCTCGTCGTAGACGAGGTTACGTATCCATGGCTGTCCGTAGGGGTTGATTCCCCTCTTAAAGTTGTTATTTTCAGCCCCTTTAGTGGGCGTTAGAAGGAGTTTGTATCCCCTGAAACTACTCGGGTACCTTACCTCTTTTTGATAACTAACCATCACCTGAAGACGAGGCTTAAGTCATTCGTGCAGACAGTCCCCGTCAGTAGAATTGCAGCCAGTCCTTAAAGTTTAAAGTTTCAGCCGCCCTTTAGGGGATGTTAGAGATTTCATATCCCCCTTAAATTTGCTACCCTTATTATAGTGGTGTCACCTAGTCATAGACGAGGTTCACGCTAGGGGGGCTGCAGCCCCCCCCGTTAAATAAATTTCTAGGATGCCCTGCTTTAAGTATCTAGGAGAGTTCGTGTCCCCTAAACCACAAGGCACATCAGCCCAGAGCCAGGAAACTAGCCTAGAATAAGTTCTATTCTATAATATATTAGGTATATAATATATATATATATATAATATATATATATATATATTATAATATTATTATATATATATATATATATATATATTATATATATATATCTAAATATCTACTACATATATATCATAACACCCAACCCCATATTATATATATATCCTATATATATATATTCGCCATATATGAATATTATTATATATATATATATATATAATATAATCTTTATATAATATTATATATTATATATAATATTAATTTAATATAATATATATATATGTACAGTATATATATATATTATATATAATTATATATAGTCTATATATATATATATATATTTATATATACTACTATATATATATATCTATATACTATATATATATTATAACATATTATATATATATATTTATTATAAATATGCACAACACCCCCAGAACAAATAATTAGTCACCTGTGTCGGACACCCAATTAATTTCCTGTTGACTTGGTTCGTTGCCATGTTGGTAAATACTGGTATGAACCGAAAATCGCAAAATTCTGGCAACTACTTTCCAGCAGTATGGCCTATAGACCATTCTCAACGCAATCACGCCTATTTTTTGTGTTATTTCATTCACATTATTTTATCGAAACCCATATATCTCTTACAACACGTTACTCTTGTCAATGCACATTCATGTACCACCTCTACACTATCACTGATGTCCGTAACACGTTCCACCTGTATTTATACCCAGCCATGCTCTCACAATTCTATTTGCACCAGTATCAGCCTAACGTTTCAACGACTTTACATTCACCAAGGGACATTTTTTCTTGCACTGGGTGGAGTTTTATATATTATATATATATATTAGTAATATAATATATACTTATATTACTATATATAGTATATATATATAAGAGTTATATATGTATAGTATATATATATATACTATATATATATATAAATTAATATATATATATATTATATTATTAATATATATATATATTATCTATATATATTATATATATATCTAGTATATATAAGTATTATATTATATTATTATATATATATATATATATATTATCTAGTAATGAAATATAGGACGGTTACCTATAATGTTAGGCAGAAATATAGATACGGCAAGGTACAGAATTAACTGCTTCTCCGGGATTGAACCAACGCATGTTTTGCGACCTGCAGGACAATATACCCGGTTCGTTACGACTGAGCATCCTCCAAGCCAAGAAACTTGGATTCAAGAACAGGTATAAATATAAAGCACCCGAGCTCCCTTCAAGGCGACATCCCCACCCAGGTTGTCCCAGGTTCCTGTCCTATCCTCCCTCTTCTTATATGTAGAATGTTAATATTGCGATTAATATCGCATTTATATAGCGAAGATGTTAAGGAAAAGACATATATCATAGCCGCAAGGTAAAGAAATTAACTGCCTTATCCGGGATTGAAGAGCCACCGCCATGTTGCGACTGAGGACAATATACCCCCGGTGCGTTAAGCGCTAAGATACTCTATGCCTATAATGCGGAAATGGATTCATCTAGCTTTCGCAATGAAACAGTTAATAAAAGACCGAGCTCCCTTCCAGGCGACATCACCCCAGGTGTCCCAGCCTGTCCTATCCCTCGTTCTTTATAAATTGGTAAGAATTTTCATGTAGCATTCATGCTAAACCTTAACCATTGATGTCCTAAAAGGGCACAAATGAAAGAAAGTCCTCTGTTATAGCGAAAGGCTTGGCTTTCGTAATATTTCTGAGGCATAATGAAACAGTTTTACTTGGGATATATCTAGGGATTTATCATTTGCCACCCCTGTAAATTAATGTCAATAGGGCCATAAAAGTTTTTTTTTTATCTCAGTTGGATCATCAACTGTCAATTTGTTACTGATGATTCTATATTAGAGTCAAAGCATGCTAAAGTTCCCTCTTTCTCCTTTACCGTAATATTTTTCAATAAAGAACTTAATTTTGTGTTATGATAAAGCAACATGATGTAGATAAGTGAACTAAACTATTTACTTAATTTTTGATGTTTGCTAAGTTAAAGTGAAAGTGACTTCACGTTAACTAGCCTTACTCATTCTTAATTAGTAGAAGATCAATCTACATGAATGTCTAGGATATCTTATAGTTACACATAACTTTAATTTTTTCGGGTTGCATTTATGTTACATTATTTCCTTCCTTTTCTGGGTACTTGTTAAGAAGTATTAATGATTTTTATGCTATTGGGGTGCGTTATATGGATTTTCAATATTTCATTATTATGTTATTATTTATGTATATTTTTTTTGTTGGGCCAGGGCGCGAGGACATTTAATTATTACTCTTTGGCTTTTTCTGTTTTTATTTTTTGTTTGCTATATATATTATTGGGTATTTATTATTTTTTAGGTTTATTTTTATATTTTTTTATTTTATTTTTATTTATTTTATTATTTTTCATTTGTATGTTTAATTTTTAATATATTTTTAGGGGTATTAGTTATATAATATTCTTATATATCGGTTTTATAAATATTTATTTAGTTTATTTTTTTGTGTTTTGTGTGTTTTAATTTTATTAGATATATGTTTGGATTTTGGACCCGTTGAACGCATCACCATTATCCATTCTTCTTATTTATATGGTATTATGATGTATTTAATTATTGATTATTATATTTAGATTTTATTATTGTTATTATTTAGGTTATTTTTATTTATTTATTTTTTTAGTATATATATGCGGTATATTTTTTATATTTATGTTATATTATTATTTTATTATATTATATTATTTATATATATATATATTTATAATTATTATTAATTATTTATATATTATTTATATTTTTATTTATTTTATATTATGGTTTATATATTTATTTATTATTATATTTTTATTTTTATATATATTATATTTAATATATTATTTATATTTTTATATATATTATATTTATTATATTAGATTTTTATTGGTTATTGTTTTATTTTTGAGTAGGGGGTAATGTGAGTGTTTATGTTTAGTGAGGGTAGTTGTTATGGTTTGAGTCTTAGGGGTAGTGAGTTTTTTTATCAGTGATTTATTATTAGGTAATTGTGAAGTTACTTGAACGCCTCTTAGCTGGTGGTTGTATGCGGATATTCTGGGTATGCTTGCTGGTGTGTTAATGCTAAAAAGAGAAAAGAAACATTTCCCAGGTAGCGATCTATGTGGTAATAGGCCAGTACGTGTATGGATGTTTATTTGTTTTCAGTTGGTCGAAAAATGAAATTATGTTTTGTTGTTGTTTTTTTGTGACCTGGTGTCTTAGGGGGCGAAATTTTGAGGGGTTAGGTTTTTATTTTTAGGTTTGGGGTGCAGGGTGGGTTTGGTTACTGGGTGTTGTAGTTGTGTTAGGGTTTATGGGGTGTATGTGTTTTTAGGGGGTGTGAATGTTATCGGGGTGGTAATTGTTTTGGTAATGTTTTAGTTATAGTATTATGTGTAAGTTAAATGGTTAAGGTGTTAAGTTTATAGGTGTGGATGGGTTCAGGATCTAGGTTCAGGGTTTGCTAGGTTTCAGCGAAAAAAAATTTCATTTCGTTACGCGCCCTAAAGACGATCTTATGGTATGTTTCATAAGGAGGGTCTACCTTGAATTTTTTGGGTTTTTTTGTGATCGCGTTAGCTCCCGTTTCGGTGTGTTTGGCGTGAAGTTAGAGGCGGTGTGTTACAGTGGTAGTGTATTTTTATATAGTAGTTTTTATTTGGGTGAGGCTATGAGTATAGGTAGTATAGTTATAATATGATACGTTTTTATTTATTATTTATATGATGAGATTGATATATATCGTCTGTTTGTTTTAGGTAAATTTTAGGAGACTGTATGCCTAATTAATTTATGTTATTGACTGACTTTTACGGTTTTTTTTGTTGTGGCTGTCGTGCTGCTCGTGGGTGTTGTGGTGTTGGGATCCGTGGAGTTGGGTTGGGTTTGGATGTTTTTTCGGGGGGTGGTATGGTAGAGTTGTCTATGTGGGTGTTGTGGGTTGGTGAGGGTGTTTTTTTTTTTTTGTTTGTGGTGTTTGTCGTCGGTTTTGTTGTTGAAATTTTAAAAAGATTTGATTTAACTTTTTTTTTTTTTTTTTTTTTTTTTTTTTTTTTTTTTTTTTTTTTTTTTTTTTTTTTTTTTTTTTTTTTTTTTTTTTTTTTTTGTTGGGGTGGGTGGTTTGTTGTGTTGGGTGGGTTTTGTTTTTGTTTACATGATTTGGAAGATTTTGTTGTTTTTGTTGGTTTTGTGGTTGGAATATTTGGCCATTTTTGTTTTTTTTGTTCTTGTGCGAGGGTGGGTTGGTTGTGTGTTTGTTGTTTGTTTGGTTGTTTTTTTGTTTTTTTTTTTTTTTTTTTTTTTTTTTTTTTTTTTTTTTTTTTTTTTTTTTTTTTTTTTTTTTTTTTTTTTTTTTTTGTGGGTGTTTTTTTTTTTTTTTTTTTTTTTTTTTTTTTTTTTTTTTTTTTTTTTTTTTTTTTTTTTTTTTTTGTGGTTGTGTGTGTGTGTGGTGTTTGTTGAGTGTGGTGTTTTCTTGTTTTTTTTTGGTGGTTTTTTTCTTGGTGCGGGTATGTGGTTTTTGGTTTGGTTTTTTTCATTGATTGTTTTTTGGTTTTTTTTTTTTTTTTATTTTTTTGTTTTATGTTATTTTTTTTTGTTGTTTTGGTGTGTTGGTGGTTTTGTTGTGTTTTGTGGGGTGTTTTTTTTCTGTTTTGTGGTGTTTTGTGTGGGTTGGTTGTTGTTTTTTTTTGTTACGTATTTGTGTTTCGTTCTATTCGTGTGTTTTTTTGGGGGGTGGAGTTGTTTTTTTTTTTTTTTTTTATGGTGTTGTGTGTTTTTTTTTTTTTTTTTTTTTTTTTTTTTATATTTTTATTTTTCTAACTTTCAAATTTTTTTTCTGCGAGTTATTTTTTATTTTTTCAATTTCTTTTTTTGTTTTTGTTTTTTTTTTTTTTTTTTTTTTTTTGTTTTGGGTGTTGGGGGGTTTTTTTTGTTTTTGTGCATTTTTTTTGTTGTGGGTTTGGTTTTTTGTGTGGGGTGTTGGCATTGGTGGTTGGTTTGGTGTTGTTGGGGGTGTGTTTTGTGTGTTTTTTTGTTGGGTTCGTGTTTTTTTGGTTTGTTGTTGGTGTGGTGTTGGGCGTGTTTTATTTTTGGGCATTGTTGTTTGTTTTGTTTTTGGGGTTGGTTTGTTTTTGGTTGTGGTTTTGTGGTGTTTGGTGGTTGGTTTGTTTTGTATTGTTCTTTTTGCGGTTGGGGTTTTTTTGCTTGGGTGGTTTGGTGTGGTTGTTGGGTGGGTTGGGGTGGGTGGGTGTTGGATGTTTTGTATTTGTTTTTTGTTGGGTGGTTATTGTGGCGTGGGTTTGTGTGATGTGGTTTCTGGGGTTGATGTTGTTTTTGTGTTGGTTGTTTGTTGGTGTGTTGTGTTTTTGGTGGTTTGGGGGGTTTGTTGTGGGGTGTTTTGGTGTTTGTGTTTGGTGTTTGGTTTTTGGGTTTTTTGGTTTTTTGGTTTTGTTGGCTTGTTGGTGTGTTGTTTTTTGGGATGGTTGGTTTTGTTTTTTTGTTGTGGGGTTGTCGTTGGTTGTTGTGGTGTGTTATTTTGTTTTGGTGTTTGGTGCTTGGTTGGGGTGTTTGGTTTGGGGTTGTTTGTTGGTTTGGGGTGTGGTTGGTTGTTGGTTCATGCTGTTTGGAGTTGGATTTTTTTTGGGTTTTTTGTATTTTTTGTGGATCAGTTTTTGATTGGTTTTTGCTTGGTTTTGGTTTGTGGAGGTTGGGTTGTTCGGTTGGTGTTTTGTGTTGGTTTTGTGTGGTAAATATGAAGAGAGTTTTTCTATTGTTGTTGTTATGTATGTATATGGTTGTTGTAAAGATAGAGAGGTTTATGTTTGTGGTATATGGGTAGGTATGAGAATTTTATATTCATGTATTAGTTATTTATTATAGTGATGTGATATTAATATATTGTATAATAGTATTATTGTATTATAGTAGTCTTTCATATGAGTATAGTTTTGTTTTATATATAGGAATTGTATGTTTTATGATATTAGCCTAGTTTTATTATTATATTGTGATTAATATTATTTATTAGTAGAGGTTATGTTATATATATATATTATTATTTATTTTATGTTTGAGGTGTGAGTTAATATGTACTGTTATATTGTAATATACATTATAGTATGTATATGTATGTTGTAAATAGTGTGTATGAGTGGTATTATGTTTGTTTTATATATATATTTTATATTAGTGAGTCAATCGCCTATTCCTGGAGTGCAAGTGGATATGATCTGTGCAATGGTTTATACGTTTCTCACTTGATGAGGTAATAGTGTATGTATATTGTGTATTTATTGAGTTTATAGTGAGTCTGTGAGAGGTATATGTATTAGTAGCTAGTATATGTTATTTTATATATATAATATGGGTGGGTGTATGTTTGATTTAGTATAATATTTTTATATATATATATTATAGGTGTGATGGGTGACGATATGTATTAAATTTGAGTATATATGTATATACGTTGTAATGGTATTTTATTTGTATGGTTAATTATATTATGTAAGGTTATATGTTTTATATTTATGTATTTAGATGATTTAATATTATATATATATTTATTTTTATATTTATTATTTATTTTTATATTGTATTATTTATATTTATTATACAGGGTTAGCACAACACTTATTACTCTCTATAGCTACCTTCTTTGATTTTCCTCCTTCGCTTGGCTTACTCTTGTCTAGTTTTTTCTTCCGTAAATTTTTCCATTTCAGCTGTTGTTGATGGTATGCAACCTCTTTCCTCCTTTATCTATTAATTTTGTGGTTGTTTACCTCATTGGTTCTGTTTTTTAATTCTCTACTTTTATTCCTACTTTTCATCATCGATCTCTTCAGCAGTACTTCTAACGCTGTTCACTCTTTTTTCTTATGACTCTAGATGTATCTCAACTCTCCACTTTTCTTCCACTCATTTAATTGTGCTTCCTTTTTCTGTTTTGTATCAGAGTTTTGGCCTTCTCGTCTATTCAGCTTTCTGACTCAATTCTTTGCCCGATTTGGTTGAATTTCTCTGTGGGGTAACCGTAATCTTTTAAAGTTCAACCGTCTTACAACTCTCAACTTTTCTATCTCCTTCTCTCTAAAATACCTTCCAACTTTCCTATCCTCTTTTGATGTGATTCTAATGTCTTACTTTTCGTAAACAACATAAACCATCTTATTAGGTAACTAAACATAAAAGTGTAATTGTCTTGGAGACCTTCTACAATTCACTATCGGTTTGTCTAAATTATGGGCCTTCAAAAAAGTCTGGGTAATTTCTTATCAGTATTGCGTCGTAATTTTTTTCTTTTTCCTGCTCAGAATACTCCAGTTTTTAAATACGGTCCTTTTATTTCGCCTCCTGAATTGGAATTCTGTCCTCTACATTGTGGGTTTAGATCCGGTTCCATCCTTACTTTCTCTTTTGGATAGAATTTTGATAGCCTATTTAAGGCCTAAGAGAGTTTCTTATAAACGGTCTCTCTAATACTCTCTTGACTCCCTTGTGACCCTCTTTCTCTTGCGTCGTGACGTATGGTGCCTATTCTTTCTTTTATAGTTATTAAATTCGGCAGGTTGCTTTCTGCTGAGAATTTGACCTCTTCGCATCTCCTCCACCACTTTGCGTGGTCGCTCTTCTCTTTGACACAATGAGGGTGTTTTCATGGTTTCTTCTTTCATTTTGAAAATTTGTTTTGAGGATATGGGTGATTGATCTGGCAATTGTCGATTCATCTCGTTTTTTGGTACCTGGGTTTTTTCCTTTTGTCCGACGTTGCATCTTATTTGATTTGGGACTCTCTTGCCTCTTTTTATTTTCCTCTCGCAATATTTTAATCTTTTTTCTCTATTTTAAATGTCTCCTTTGCTGTTTTCTTGCGCTCTATCTCTGAAGGATATATTTTGGCGGTTTTTGTGTGGTCTTAAGGGTCAATTGGTGGGTTGTTTTTATTTGGTGTTTCATTTCGATTTAATTATTTTAATTTTTTCATTTCAAGTTTATTTAAATTCGTTTTGATTTTATTAAATTTGATTCAATTTTATTTTTTTATTTTTGTTTTTATATTTTTTTTTTTATTTTTGTTCCCCTTGGGTTCCTTTTTGATAAAGGGCTAGCTTCCGTGAGTGGGTAGCAACTTTGTTGAAGCAGCGGTATTTATAAATATTTTAAATAATAATACTTTAAGGTTATATTTCCTATTAATTATCATGTTCAATTTGATTTTAATAGTTTCAATTTCAATTTATATTAGCTTTTATGATTTTTTTTAATTATTTTTTTGAATTTATTTTATTTCTTATTTATTTTGTTATTATGTAGAGATTTTCGCCTTCATATATTTTTTATATACCTGATAGTGGGTTTGCTTCCAGTTTATGCGTATCAAAAGCATGGCAACAGCAGTTTTTGGCTTGAAATCCTTGAATTAGGTTACTAAATATTATTTTTTTATTACATTACCTAAGTGGTATTTATCTTTATATAATTAAAATAATTAAAATAGTGCATAATGGAAGCAAGTAGATTTTTTTTATTGAAAAATAGGTTATTATTATTTTTTATTTAGAGTTTATATTATTTTTAATTATTGTTTTTAATTATATTAATTATATATATATTATATGTATATATTATTATCTATATATATATTATAATATATTATATATATATATATATATATATTATATATATATATATATATATATATATATATATATATATATATATTATATATATATTATATAATATTAATAACTATGTTATGTTCGTGTTTTATCCCTATGCAAGGGGTCACGGGGGGACCACAGGAAATCGAAATCTTTAAGGCCGGCTATCCAACCACGCCACCATGTGAACGTGTTGCAGTCAAGTTTTTAATTCTGCCCCCAGGTGTAAAAACCCAAACTGTTACGCGGAGGATTTTGAACATAATATATATTAATATATATATAATATATATAAAGTATAATATATTATACAGTTTTACTATTTACTGTTAGTTATTATTGATTTATTTATTTTTAATGTTTAGAAAGATTATTGTTTTTGATTTCATTTTTTATTTGTTTTTTATTTATATATATAATGGTTCTGTATTTATATTGTGGGATTGGGATAATTTTAGGGATTATGTTATCTATATATGGACTTTTAGGTTATGTTTTTTTTTTATTAGTATTATGGTATATTTTTATATTTTATATTTTATTTATGTTTATTGTAGTGTTTTGTTTGATATATTTTATTTTAGTATATGATATGTTTATTTATTTTATTGTTCTTTTTGATTTATATATATATATGCTATATATATTTTATTTTTTTTTTATAGTTTAATTATTATTTATGTTATAATTTTGATTCAATAAGGTTTAAGGTTTGATGTGCGGTTTCAAAATATCCCACTTATATATACATTATTTTTGTTTTATAATATAAAAGGAATTTATTTATTTTTTAGTTTATTTTAATTTTCTTTATCTTTAATTATTTTTACTTATTATATTTTCATTTTATCTTTTTTATTTTTATTTTTATTTATTTATTATTTTTTTTATTTTATTTTTTTATTTTTTTTTATTTTATTTTATTTTTTTTTTTATTATTTTTTTATTTTAATTATTTTTATTTTTTTTTTTTTTTCTTTTATTTTTATTTTCAAATTCGTTAGTATGATATGTACAGATGTTTTTAGTTTTTTTATTATTTTTTTGATATTTTTGTTTTACATATATATATACAGTTTTGTTCTACATCCATATTTCTTTAGGTCTTTTGGTGTTTGTTAGATGTATTAGTAGATATTATGTGATTTAATGTTCTGGGTGAATTTTTGGTGGTAGTGATTGTTACCAAACAATTGGTCCAAATTGGTGCTCGTTCTTGCTCCCTGTTAGTGTTCATTGCTTCCAATACCTATATTTAAGTAGGCTTCAACAGTCTTGAGTGTGGTTAAATAGTGTTTTTTGACTTATTCCGTTTTTTCTTATTTTTGTCGCTTGAATTTTAAGTTTGCTCTTGTTTCTTTTTTCAAAATTTGGATTTTATATACTGAAGTTGTAGGAGCTTATTTTCTGTCTCATTTTCTTAGATTCTTAGACTATTTCTGATCGTTTGAGATTAAGTCGTTTGGTTGTTTGGTTTGCGAGGTGTTTTTATATACTATTATTTGCTAAGACGTGTATCTTTATTGCATGTTGCAACAAGTGCATATAATGACAGGGTCATTGCTTATATTCGGTTTTTATATCCTTACATACCATCTTTGTTGTATAATTTCATGCTTCCTACGTTCTGAGTGTTATGTGTTGGTTTTTTTAGAGCCTACAAGTTCCAATTCATGTAGTATCAACAATTAGTTAATGCCTTTAGTGGTGTTTATCTTTCATTTGTTCTATGACAGAAGTTAGTGGCTATATCAGAAGTTAAAGCATATACAATTAAATTTAGCAGGGCATTCCAACTAATAGAATTTGAAAGTGTTTATATTTTGTGATCTGTAGTGTAAGAGACTAATAGTGAATTGTCGATGATTTGATGAAATATTCAGGAAATAAACTAAACAGATCTAACATATCAGAATAATATAATAATCATTTTTCTCGTTCTTCGACATTTAGCGCTTTTGCAAGTTGTGTTTCATTTTAAATGGTATTGATTTTTTGTTGATACGTTAATCAATTTAGTCAATGTCCCAATGAAAGTAAATAGACCCTGTATTGTGAATGGCATTTTTGGCTTGTATTCAATAACCACTTTCAAGACGCATGATAATAAGGAAGGTTGGTACTGGAAGGAATGAGCAGGAGAAAATCGATGAAGAGCGTTCATGAAAGGAAAGGAAACGGGTGACATTTGTAAGGTTGATTGATGATGAGTCGGTATCAGTCTACGATACGCTAAAAAATGTGTAAGTCATTTTGAATTTATCAGGCAGTGAGGAGTTGGCATCGGTGCTATGAGTAGGGGATCTATTTTCCTTATAATCAGAAAGAAATGTGATAGAATGTCGACCTCTCATATAAACAGTAATAACGCAAGTAAGTTACAGACGCCATTAAGAATTATACTGGAGAGACAAAACAGTCAGAGGAGCGAGTGTGCTGCAACGACAGAGGTATTGTTGTCTGCTATTTTTCGATGGAAAAATAGATGATTAAACTGTTGTCGATACTGAGGAGGTGTGGCTTAGAAAGTTGAAGAAAGAACATTACGTGCTATGTGTATATTTTCCAGAATGCATGTTACATTGCTTTTTTCGATCACGTTAGTCTAACCAGTGGAAGATCTCTTTTGAGATGTATTTAATGAAATTCTGGGTATTTTATTGAACGAAACAATTATCTATCAGAGATCTTTAAAGAGGCAGTGGGATTTGCGATGGTTAATCTGGCCTGTGTATTTATGGAGGGTTATAGCTATAGAAGGAATATTCACACGTGTTGGAGTTATGCATCGTTAAAAGACTTTCACTGTTCAAGGCTCATAGTGCATGTTGTTGCGGAGGGTTTATATGAATCTGCCAACTCCAGCGTAATTGTTAGTTATAGTTGTTTGTTGATTGGGACAGACACTGGCCCATTCCGTCACATGAAGGATTACCTATACCAATCTGCTCTCATTTTTGAATCCTCAGACTTATACCCATCATTAATTTTCAACCCAATTGCTGGCTCTTGGTTATTTATGTTGATGTTCCGTGAAACACGTTATGCGTATAGATCTTATTTAGTTTCGGGTGGACCAGCTGTATGTTACTAAAAATACATATTAATTATATTTGAGATCTAAGCTGACTGTTGTGTTCCATGAGGTGTATAGTTATTGTTAGAGGAAGGATATTTTTGAGTGTCGGTATTTTTCTAACTTTTTATAGTGCCTGGCACTTCCGAAGTGCTGAAATATTGCAAGGTAATTTAGTTTTGGCTATCTATATATGCTCCATCAGAACTAGCCTTACGTATTTTGGCATTTTTCATGTTTTCATGTTTTATTCAATTAATATCTCGCATTAATTATTTGTCTATAATTCCTGATACACTAATTTTGGTCTCGTTTAGTAACATAGTTATTTTCGTTTTACATTTAGTAATATTTTCTTTTTTTTCTATTTTTTGTGTTTTTTTTTCCGTTATAATGTGGGTTTTTATTGTTTTTTTGGTTCTAATTTTTTTTTTTTCTATGTTCTTTTTTTTTTTTTCTCTATTCTTTTTTGTTTTCTTTTTTTCTGTGAGTTTAGTGTGTGCTTATTTTTTATTGTTTTTATGTATTTTTTCTATTCTGGGTTATTTCGGTTTGGGTGTTGTGTTTTATTTGTGTGTAGTTGCTGGGTGGTTTTTTTTTGGGTTTTGTTTTTAATGTGTTTTTTCAGGTTTGGTGTGAGAAAAGATTTTTCTTGTGTTGTGGTTGGGGCGCTTTGTATGAGTGTGAGGTTTTTTCAGAAACATGCGTGGCATGGTTCTTCTTTTGTTGTGCTTGTTATGAGTTGGGTGTCATGGTTGCTTGGATTCGTTTCTAAACACTGTTTAATTGTGGTTTTATGTTGCGGGATCTGTTTGTGTTGGTTTTTTTTTTGGGTTTTGTTGTGGTGTTGCAGTGAATATATCTGTTTGGTTGTTGCTTTGTGAGCTGTGGGTTTGTTTTTTTGGTTTCAGGGGATAGTTAAGCGCGTGGAAACATGTATTCGAGAATTTGATTTTTTTTGCATTGTTTCATTTTAGCTTTTAGGTTTCTTGGTTTTGTTTTTTTTTTCTTTGGCATATTTGGCGGTGAGGTTTGGTAGATAGTCAAATTATCCGCAGTGTGTGGTATCTGTTTTTTGGCAGGCTCATTGTGTTTGGTGTGGTGGTCGGGGGTAAGTTCTGCTTTGCGGAGTGGGGTTTTTGTCTTTGTGTGTGGTGTTTTTTGTCTTGTGTTTTTGTGTTTTTGTGTTATTGTTTATAAAGGGCGATGTGCTAACTGCTTGTGAGGTTTTAGTTTTGTTTGGTTTTATTGTTTGTAGACTTTTTTGTTTGTTCTTTCGAATGATAAGCGAGGGTGGTGTGGTTGTTGTTTGTTTTTTTTGGTGTAGTGTGGAGTTTTCCGCACTTGTCCTATTTTATTCGGATCATGGATGTGACTTTTGTGAGTCTTAATGTTGTGAGTTTTTGGTGGTGTGGGTGTAACTGTGTATGTTTGGGTGTGGGGGGATGTATCTCCGTTTTTTCTTATGGTTTTCATGTCTGTTATGTGTGTTTTGGTTTGTGTGGGGTTTGTGGGGTGGTTCAGGGGCCGGTTTGGGCTTTTGTTGTGTTTTGTTTCATCTTCTGATTGATTTAGTGGATGATATTTTGTTAGAATCACAAATTCTCCTACTCAAGTAATCCGTGTCATTCGGTCGTCGATGTTGAAGAAATGTAAGATGTGTCGGCTGTTTCTAGTAGGGTCGTTGGTCTTACTTCTCGACAGTGCAATACTACCAACCAAACATTCTCGAATCGAAATATCTTCAGTACAGACCAAATCTGATTTTCTATGAGATTTTGTACTATGCAGGTTGTTTTAGCATGGAAGAATGTAAGGATATTTAAGCTATATGTATATCTGGCTATATATATATTTTTGGTTTTTTAAAGGCTTTCAGGTTAAGGTAAATGGGTATGAAACAAATCTTGAAGAACTTACTTTTAACACATTTTAGTTTGTATCTCAAATAAAAATAAGTTGTTTCAAAATCATATGTGATGTGTATTTGTATGTTTTCAACCCGGCTTAATATATATATATATATATATATATATATATAATATATATATATCTATATATATATTATATATATTATATATATATATATATATATTATAATATAATATATATATATATATATATTATATATATATATAATATTAATATATATATATATATATATTATATCTATATATAGTATATATTATATATATATTAGGGATGTACCAATAGTATCGGTATCGGTATCGGTATCGGCAGTATCTGGCATTTTTCTCTGGTATCGGTATCGGTATCGGTTAATATGGCCGATAATTGCCGATACTTTCTTATTTTTGGGTGAAAGAATTAATGAGAACTTTTAGATTCATAATAAACTTTCTAGTTTCGATTAGAAAAGGTTTATATAAGGAATTCCATTAAGGGCTAGCTGAACCCCACAGAATGACTCCTCCGACGGGAACCACTTCTAAAATACATTTAATAAGCATAACCGAGGAGCTTGCTCGCATACACAAAAAGATTCACAGAAGTGGAAGCCTCCTTATCAACCTGCAACAGCAGATAATGGGAACGATGTTGGTTTTTAAACAAATAATCCTACTGAAGTAGAAGAGGATTAGATATGTTAGCTTGATTACGTTCATTTGGCGAAATTTGCAGTTGACTTCATTCACTCTTCACAAGGATCCACAAGGACCGTCCATTGTTAAAACTTGAAGAGACGTCATCAAGGAGCAATGATAATTCAATTTTGCAATCTGTGAAAGGAATGAGGCTCTACGAAAACATGGAGATGCTTCCCAGAAGAGAATCTTTTCATGTGGTGGCAGGAAAAAGGCAACGGTTTTCATTTATGAAGTGTTGCAGAGCCAAGGATATTTATCAGCTCCTTCCTCTCAGTCGAGAGGTGGGTGGGATGTAAACTAGAGGTCTATCTGGCCGGAATTTATTTTTTTTTTTTCGGTTCGGTTCCTGCAGAACTGGAATTACTAATCAACTTCTGTGAAAAAATTTGTTGGAAGGGATTTATTATACATAATTCCATAGCCCATCTTTTAAACAAATAAGGTAGCCTTGTGTAGTCATTCATACACAGTGTAAGCATTCATACACTGCTATGTTCATGAGCCATGCTATAGACTTTGTGTATACTATGTAGTTATTGACAAGCCCTAGGGTGCTTTGTGGATTTTGCATGAACATGTTTGGTTAATTGGGTTCTATTTGGTTGACTGTTGTGACTGGAGGTGACAGTCTCTGATAGGGTCCATCGGTGGTCGGTTCCTTACTGTCTTTTTATTTCTAATAGTTCTATGGATGTCTTTTGCCTTGAAGAAGGGGCGCAGGCTCGTGTGTGCACAGTACTCTAAGTACTGGCCTAACATAGCTGTTGTGGCAGTTTACTTAACTTCCTTGCTCCTTGTAAATGACATTGCGATTTTTTGTACCTAGCATCTTATTGGTTTTTTCTTTAGGTCAGGGCACTGATTGGCCCCGCTTTTTGTGTTCAGCAAAATCTTTTTCGTTGGTTTCACACCGAGTCCCATTCATTGTCGATTTTCATTAGCAATGTTCTGGTGAATTGGTTCTATTAGCTGTTTGATGGGCGTCTCGATAGGCGCCATGTGGCTTCTTACCTGTCTCTATTTCTAATGCCCTAAAACCCCACTTTCTATAAAAAGTCTAAAGTGGTTTTTTGGCAAGTTTAAGCATAAAATACCTCAAAATTTAGGATAACATTATATATAATATATATATATATAATATAGTATTATATTATATATATATATATATATACTATATAATTATACTATTATATAATAGTATATATAGTATATATATTATATAGTATTTCAATGGTCCACATTCCATTGCCCCAAATCCCATGTCGCCAAGAGTGCAGTTAAAGAAATAATGACTCGTTTGAATATTTAGCGGTCCATATATCTGTAGTAAATGAATATCTGATCGTCCTTAATAACTCTCGATACTTGCTGATTCAAATTTACTTATGAAGTGGTAACATCTCTTCAAATTTGGTTGAAGATTGGCAATAAGTTTTATGAATTCCAGCTCCCTAGTCTTCAGTGATTGTGAATGGCATAGTTACTCATTGCAAATAAATTTATTATATCTGATGAATGCCTGGATTTTCGAGTCATTGATTATGATCAAATTCTTTTTTTTGGGAGAAATTTTTTCTCAAGACTTCGCTTGTTTCACGGCTTCGATCTTTCGCTATTTGGGGTGTCCTCGTTATACTGAAATAGGACTCTTCCTTTTAATCTATCCATTTTTGCAATTCCAGATTATTCTCTTTCGGTGTGAATTTTCCATATAGTTTATGATGAAGTGGCGTTATAATTAAATGTTTTCGGTGTACTACATCGTTTTATTTTTCTGTGGCATATGTTTAAATATCTTTATTAATATATAAATTTGTTAATATTATTAATAAGAAGAAGAATCTTTTACGAACGATGGCATTTTAAAAACAATTTTGTGCGGTTTATATGACAATTCTGATCAATTAATGAATAAAATCCTTATCAAAATCTGTTAATATATATAGTATTATATATATATATATATATATATATAATATATATATATATATTATATATATATAGTATATATATATATATTATATATAATTATATTTCTCATCTCAACAACAACACA